>LPNX010528412.1:40290-80168 GCA_001517045.1 Pseudotsuga menziesii
TTAGGATCCACCAAGCTATATATACATATTTTTATCCTATGGTCATACCAAACCGATAGATGAGTATACTAGCAATATTATCGATAGGTTTGGAACTTGCACCATAATAGTACCCACTCTGCTTCAACTTCAACCTGTACTAATTTTTATTTTTGTAAAAAATAGGGTTAGGTTAGGGTTTGAAGCAGAAAATTAAAAATTTATACTTTAATGTAGAAAATAAATTTCTAAACTAGTACTAGGAACAAGATAATACAGCTCTAACAAGGTCAAACTAAATCATGGGAGAATTATATGATTCAAACTATGAGATGGGCTATTCAATACATGTAAATCATATATGAAGTGATGATCATTGATGTGAACATGTAGAAAAAAAATACTTGCAAAATAAGATTTTGTTATTTAAAGTATGCGACAGTATGGGGATCAATTGAACTTCTGTAAGAATTTTAACAATTAAAATGACGAGATCAACCTCCCTAATTCTTTTGTAACAACATATCCAAGAAATATACGGTAGAGTCCTTTGTTACTACTGAGTAAGGTGTCTAACCGCTCACTTAGGGTTTTGTCGATTTGATGCCAAGGTTCTTGTTCAAATTTGATTCACACTTATAGGAGTTCAGAATCTTATTGTAGCAGCAAAGAAACAACAATAGAAAATGTAGCACCCTGAGGTAAATATTTAAGCCAGTTGATTCATGCCATTTATTCCTATAAGTTAGTTAGTTCTTTGTTTCCATTTGGTAAGCAACATCCCACTATTAGAACTTGTGAAACTACATAGTGCGTGTTAACATGACATCTGCCGACATGCACCGGTGTTACTTTCCAGGTTCCATCATATGTTCATGGATATTATTGGGGTGAGCTCAAAATTATAGATTTCACCGTCCATCATCGACGGTTTGTGAAAATTAAACAGGATGTGTAATATACTTAGGGTATATTACCGCTATGTAATACTGTATACACATTTGTTGTAATAGTAGTTAGGACAACTAAGCAACTGAGGAGTGTTATCCTCCCCACCAAGAACCAATTCTTTCCAGTCACATATTGAGCAACAAGTTCATAATGACTATATTGTTGTATTGGTCTTGAGCCTCAAAGAATTTGATGTGGGTACAATCCTCAGAATGAGAAATGTGTGCACACTGCACAGTAGGTTTCCTCGCATGGAAAAAGAGAAAAATATTAGTAATGTAGCTCAATATTGTATTAATGTTGTAATAATGATAAATCAACACCACCCCAGCCTTGTGTGGTAGCTCAGTTGGTTGATGCTGCAGGGACCAAGAATTCAGGCAGTCACTCAAGTTGGTCCTTAGAAACAGGCTCCAAAATAACCTAATAAGGTGAAGAACCTTGGAATCATTTCGTGGATGTAGCCCCAATCTTCCAGACTGAAGTTGTGAACCACATTTGAAAAGAAATCATCACAGCTTACTTGTATTATAATACACATTCATGTTATTCTTTCATCAATCAATTCATCCCTTGTCAAGTTGTTATTCTTTCATCAATCAATTCATCCATGAACTGGATTGCACTAGCAAATATTTGGAATCACAGCCTCAATTGTCTAAACCACCATGTCAAGACATGAAAAATTATCCAATTTCATTTCTCAGCAAAGTTTCTTACCCAAGGAAGAACAAACAGAAGCAATGTTAAAAGCTCAGGCATGATGAAAACCAGGGAAACTTTCAAATAGTTTACCAATCTTTTGTTCGCCTCCCTTGACCATCTCAAATCATGATTCCTTTGAGCCCACCTCTGACTATAAAACACAGCAAAGACAATGGTCCATACCAATGCCACAATGCTTTTTAGTACCGTCCTTGTTCCAATTAGTAGAGTCTCTTTTGACACTAAACTATACTACATGCCAACATCAAGCAAAGACTGCTAAAAATGAAGGCATGCCCATGTAATGAAGAAACTAAGGACCCATTCTTGTGTGTCTCTGTGTCTCAATTCTATCCAAGGAGTTCCTGACCCCTGAGATGCCACACAAATAGCAGCATGAATGAACAAAATGTACATAATCCAGAGACGATCAAAGTTGTGGAAAATGTTCCCAAAGGAGTGTTGTTCTGAAAATCCCATCTTCCCCACTTGTTGTTTATGCAATATTCTCCTAATTCTTTAGGTATCCCAATCCTTATAACTCTGAGCTCGTTTAGCCGATTGAAAAAAATTACTCCCCATCTTGAGAGGCCATCCTAGTTCTTCAAAGCATCTGCTACTCCAAAAGTACTCATTAATATCAT
The DNA here is from genome assembly GCA_001517045.1 of Pseudotsuga menziesii. Taxonomy (NCBI): domain Eukaryota; kingdom Viridiplantae; phylum Streptophyta; class Pinopsida; order Pinales; family Pinaceae; genus Pseudotsuga; species Pseudotsuga menziesii. The sequence continues at coordinate 42,570 of LPNX010528412.1, forward strand.
CATAATTTCTCCAAGAAGAATGAGGAGCCTTCCCATCATCACTACACTTTTCTTCTTTTTTTACTATATCATACAGTGGTGTAACAACCTTGTGAAAAAAGGAATTTTCTCCAATATGTGCAGGCAATGTTGTTTGTCCAGTATTATTCTCTAAGATGCTATTTAGCTCTAAATCCATATGATGGAAAATATAGCACGAGCACTCTAGTAAGAATGCCAAATCGGCAGCTTCACCCCAAATCAGAAGATACAAAGATGTATACAGTAATTCCTTCCGCACATTTCCTATTTCTGTCTTACAATCTTTGATCTCAATATCGGATTTTCGGCCCAGATATGCACACCAACTGGAGTAATTATTCAGGATTTTCTTTCATGGATTTCAAATAGTGATTGTGATGCCAATATGTGGCTATTGTAGTTGCATCATCTCATGCAACTCCAAGTTGCTTCCTCCCGTGATTTTATATATTAGCGACCACATTGATGTGGAGTAGGGTAGAGAGAGGTTGAGGTATCTGTGATCGGGAGTTAGAATCAAATACCTATCTAAAACATAATTGATAAAAACAAGTATGTGTGACATACCTTGCCTTATGTCATTTATGATTTATAAGAAGTGCATTTCATTGCGTGGAGGATTTTGCATGTTTTTTTATGAAGATTGTGATCATCCACATGTGTGGGAGGATATTATTATTGTTGTATTGGAATGTGTACTAGATTGGGATCATGTGTGACATGCACAGGAAGTCATTTTCGTAGAGTTCTGCAAGTTAATAGGATTTAAAAATTATCTCTAGTAGTAGCAGATACCTATAACATCACACTTTTATAGCTTTTCTCTTCTGTAGATAGTTGTAGCTCCAACTTCTGTAATGCTCCTTTCTTATAGTTTCTCATAGTGTTCTACTTCTATAGTCATCCTCCTTTGTAGATTTTATTTGTTTTTACTCTAGTAGGAGGTCTCTGCTATAGATACACGTAGGTGTCGATTCCTGTATAAAAGTACTAACCATATTAACGTAGGCAATCTCTTGTAGGTGTATGGTTGAGTTACAAAGGTCAATGGAAGTGATATGATGTCAATTCATGAAGAAGGATATAAGTATGGAGCATAAGGTAAATGTATGAGGAATAATGTGAGACTATGGATTGGATAATGCAAATGTAAGTGGAATAGTATTAAGAGTGTGAATGTGCATGAAATAAGTGAATTTGTGATTGCGTGAATGAGCGTGAACCTCCATTTGTAGTTGTAGCTTGTTAAATCTGTATTTTCGATGATCTTTGTACTTCTAAGATGTGTACTCGAATTCCATATATTTGTCTTGATTGGTCTTAAATACTACATGTCCTTGTATGCTTGATATGTAAGGATATGCAGGATATGGCACTTTGGATGTACTTTCTCTAATTCTTGTCATGCTATTTATTTAGGCATATGTGATATTTGAAGTGTATACTCTATCTCTTTATAACTTGTTATTTTTCCCATAAACTTTAGACTCTATTTATTTTTTAGTGTTGATTTGATGTGCCCAGGAGAAACACAGGGAGGACAACAGAGTAAATTGAATTTTTATATGGGAATACACATAAATATAGGAGATGTATTTAATATTGAGAAATACACTCACATCAACCCAGGAATATATTTGGCAATTTGCAATTTTTTATTGCATGTAACAGCAATGCAAATAGATGTTTAAAATAAGATTTCAAGTGTACCATCAAGTCTGAATTTGACTATTTGTTACAGCTTCCTAATAAAATGATTTATTATACAGAGCCTCAATACAAGTGAATAAACAAAGACAAGTGTGTGAGTAGAAGAGAATAACCAAAATTGTACACATGATGTACAGTCATGTGTTATTATTATAAACACAGTACAAAACTATGGGGAGGAATTGCACATGTGTTGTACAGTAACTATAGTCATTTGTATTATTACATATACCGTGCAAAATTGTGGGTAGAATTATCAAAATTGCCCAAGTCTATAATAAAAAAAATAAAGTGGGTGAGCGATCTATTTATTCTTAGACTAAGTCACCCAATAGAGATAAGGATAAATTTCAAAGTTTACTAGAGTACAAAATATAAATGTACAGATATAATATAGGTTCATTCATATTACTAGACTAAGTCTCATCAATTCATCCCTGCTTAGAGGAAATCATCCCCAATTTCTGCTGAAGATAGGGAAGTTGCTACCTATATGTTAATTGCAGCAGCCATTAACCCTGAGTGGGAAACATGCCTTTGCAGCACATCCTTTAAATGAGATGGTTCATATCACTTCCACTAGTTGACATTCACCACATCATGGGTTCCTAACTGTGGTAGAAGGTCCAACTTGAAATCATTGGCACCCATTTGTTGATTTTTGAAGCAATGCTTGTCCAAATGCAACCAAACAAAATCACCAACTTGAAAATGTGCAGCAACTTGATGTCAGTCATATAGTGATTTGTATTCAACATGTGTCTGTTGAAGGATGTCCTAAACATTACTTTGGATCTGGACCAAGTTCTGCACAAAAGAAGCTTTGTCTTACTGCTTCTGCTGGTGGGATGTGGATGGAGTTGGGAGAGCAACTGGAGCTAAGATGTTGAAAGACAAAACAAAGATCAAAAGGAAAGTGTCTTGTAGAAGGGAAGATTTGTTGTAACTATGCTGCAAAATATGCAGGTATTGATCCCATTATTTTTTCTATTGATGGTAGAGGCAGAGAGCATGAACCAAGATTATGTTACACTATCTTAGTTTGGCCATTAGTTTGTGGATTGAATGTAGTAGCGAACCGATGCAAACAACCTAAAGGATTCCATGAGGATTTTCCAAATCACTAAGAAATCTGGAGTAATGATCAGAAATGTTGGTCAATGGTAATCCAAAATGGCCCTAAACAGGCTAGAAGAAATCCAAGCCCTATAGGGAACTATCAAATACTAGTACAACCCAAGCTTCATGTTGGCAGGTTTGTTTTGGCTACAATTTGAACAACTATAGATGTAATATACAACTTATTTCCACATGGAAGGACAAAAGAAGTACCTTTGTGGGTGCAACATAATTTTCTATACACCAAAATGTCCTCCATGGGATGAAGAATGGGCCTCCTTGATAGGCAGAAGGCAAGTTGAACTAGCTGGAACACACAATTGATTCAACTTGTAAAGAAAGCCATCTTGATCTATGTAGTCTAGGAAAGGGCTTTGATTGACCACAGTGGGTTGTTGGATGGATTCCATGACTAGACCAAAGTAAAGGTCTATATAATATTGCGATTTTAAATCCTCATAGGCTGCACATTTGATATCTAAAATGGAACGGACCTTGGATAAGGGTCCATTGAGGAGATTAGGAACTTTATTGGAATATTGGAAGGCATCTAATTGGTGACAAGTGGTTTCTACACTGACGATTTTTTGATATTTGTGGTGTATTATGGGACAAAATAATTAACTAATTCTCTCTCTCTTTCTTGGGGATAATAGTAGTCTCCTTACAAATGGTAAACTTAGCCTTCCCACTTTATTTGTTTTTCCTTTAAGTAATGTTAAAACACCAATTCGAACCGGTTGGTCATTATGAACATTTTAATTGGTCATGCATACATGTCTAGATTCTAGAGGGTCAGAGGTCCTGCACAACATATCAATAACAATCTGACTCCAACGTTGTAAACAGTTAGGAAACATACCAGAAAAAAATGTACTAGCTTGTTTAAGAAAGCAGGTTAAGATTCAGAATGCTGCATTAAAATGATGAAACGCACACTGAAATAACCAAAGACAACAATTTAGACAATAGCTTTATGAAGATGAAATGTACCATCTGGAAACAACATTAACTAATTTTTTTTATGAGTCCTTGTATCTTGTTATGTGCACTTGAATATTTTCAATCCAGATTCTTTTTAATAACCTTATTTTTGTTGTAAAAGACAACATCTACATATTTAGTTGTCAAAGAGAGTATCTAAACTTCTGAATAAAGTCTTCAAGAGGCTGTCAAAATAGGATGCTTAATCAAGTGCACTAGCATGATGACACTATCATTTTCAAGCTGTGTTCAATTTATTTCATTCACCAAGATTTGTTTTTAATATATTCAAAAGTTCACCTGTGCAGATGAAATTATTTCCTTCATCACAATCAGGGTTTTACTATTGTCCATGTAAATCTAGAGGTTTCACCAAAACTGAACAGCCTATTCCTAGCATGATGAAAAGTTAAACAACAACTAGACTTCATGTGAGGCTTAAATAATATTGAGGTAGGAATCTTCTTTTAATAACCATTCATGAGTGATTCTCTTACCATCCCATTGCTGAACAAAATCACATAATCAATGAATAGAAACATTTATGTAGCAACACACAATCCTCAATTGGATTCTACAACTATTTCTTAAACACGTCCTTATTCTCTATCCTTCTCAAGTTTAGGTTATTAGGTATGCATCAATACATTAGCTTGTTCTCTAAAACCCTTTTCAAACCACTTTAACAGATTGTGTAATTGTTTAGGATATTTTGTTTCCTAATCACGGTATATTTTTATGCTTATTAATGTGTTTGGAAAAATAAATTGGATTTTCAGCATGATTGTCTTTGGATCGTATTGTCTTTTATTAGAATTCAAATGATGAAATTTGTGTTAATATTGCTCCTCTTCCCGATTCTTAAAGGGTTGTAGCTCAATGGAAGAGTGCATGCCTTACAAGAAGGAGGCTGGTGGTTTGATTCCTCCATGCCCTAATGATATTGCAGTGTATTTCTAAAGGTAAAAAATGTAGTAGTGTAAGATGGATGCAATATTAGACGCAACACTAAATGCAAAACAAGATGTAAAAGTGGATGTCACACCAAACACACAAGTGGATGCAGAAGTGGACATTATGTCAGACACAAATGTGGACACAAAAATGGATGTCACAGTAAAATCAAAATTGGATGTAAAATGGGACTCAACACTAGACACAATTAATGACTCAAAACTAGATGCAATACTAGGCCCAAAACTAGATGAACCAATAGATGCTAAAGTGGACTCCTAACTAGACGTAAAATTGGACATTAAATTGAGCACAAAATATGGTGTATTGATGGACATAAAAATAGGCATAACACCAGGTGCAAAACTAGAATCAAACACTTGATGCAAACAAAAACTTAAAATGAGACACAATATTGGATGCAATATGGTACGAAACATTGGATGTAAAACTAGAAGTAATATTGAATGCAATATGGGATGCAACATAGTACACAAAACTGGATGCAATATTAGATACAAACATGGGCACAAAACTAGGAACAACACTAGGTGCAACACTGGGTGCAACATTGGGCTCAAACATAGATGCAAAAAAGACATCAACCAAGATGCAACACTAGGTACAAACCTAGATGCAAAATACGATGTAAAACAAGATGAAACAGTAGGCACAAACATGGATACAAAAAAAGACATAAAACAAGATGCAAAATTAGATGAAAAAAGGGATGCAGCATTATAAGTAAAATTGGATGCAAAACTAGACACAATATTGGGCCCAAATTTGGATGCAAACCTAGATGCAAAATTGGACACATAATTTGATGCAAAACATGGTGCAAGCTTGGGTGCAAGACTTGATGAAACAAAAGGAGCAAAATAAGATGCAACATTGGATGCAAAACTGAGTGTCAAACTAGGTGCAAACAAGGATGTAACAAATGACACAAAAAAGATGAAAAATTGGACGAACATAAGGGCGTAACAAAAGATGAAAAAAATTGGGTGCAAAAATGGATGCAAAAATGGATGTTAAAAACAACGAAAGAAAAGATGCAATAGATGGCGTTTTACAAAATTGAACAATAGTGCAGGTTTAGCGACAGATTGTTCACCAAAATTGGGAAAAAAATACACTAAAATTCGACGCTAAATCCAGTTTTTGTTGTAGTGAACTATACTCGTGATGAAATGTAAATCCTCAATTACCATTTTCCCCAACCAAATCAAAAGATAATAAATCCATTTTCTTGCACAATCCTGGTTTGATTTTTTTACTAGATATTGTGTGCCTCTAGGGTTTTAATACCTGGATATTTGAACTTTCTTCACATATTAAATCATTATTTGCAAGTCACATAGATGTCTATATTGTGTTGTGTTGATTCCATTCAGCAAAAAAACTTGAATTACTAGTTGCAGTCGATGGGTGTGGCTAAGTTGAATTTAGTTGCTCTACCTTTCATCTTTCAGATCCCACCGAAGATAGATAGAACATAAGACATACAATTTAAAAATATGCAATGTTTTTTTTGCATATATTAAAAAAATGTCATCATTTCACCACTTTGATTGAAGCATGTGAAAATCAAGATCATTACAAAGTTGAAGTCAACTCAACATTTTTTCATAAAAAACTAAGAAAAACGCAATGAATTTTAGATTCAATTTTTATTAGTCCCTGTTGTAGGCAGAGGCTATTGTTTTGGGTTTTTTTCATTATTTTCACGGAAGTATTATTAATATCTCAACATGTCTAAAGGTAAACTAAATTTGTGGTTTATTTTTTATATTTTTTACTTATTTTCATTTCTATATGAATTTATTTCAAACTTAATTGATGTCATACCATGAAATTAAGATTAAAAAATTTAACCAAAAAACAAAAGAAAAATCCTAACATGAATGCATGAAAACTTCCCTCAATGTAAGGAGGAAAGCTTTGCTACTTTTTTTATTTGATTCCTTTATTTTTTGTTTATTCCTTTCCAATAGGTTACCTCCATCTAAGGGAAATTCTTATAATGTATATCAATTTTTCCCTTTCCACAAGCTAAAATCTAGGAAAGGATTGAATCCTTACTCTCTTCACCGTCACATTCTATTATTCGGGAGTGTACAAAGCAGGTTGATTTTTGATAGGGATTCGATCCAAGGATCAAAATGCATCAAGGGGTCTCGAAATCATGGCTAGATGGGATTTGATACAGAGGTAATATCCAAGTTTGTGATGATTGTTACTGTAATGCCCCCAAAATTCAAAAAATTTAAAAAATATTGTAGGCTAGTTAAATGACACCTTTCCTTGACATTAATTATATTTTGTGGAATATAACTGTCATTGTTTACTAGATCTAAGTGTCGCAGGTTGTCTTTGCCATTTTCTACATTTTCCTATGTAATGTTGATATGGTTATGTGCTACAGTTAAGATTACTTGGAATTGTTATATGATTACTCTGCTAGTGTTTATGATTAAAATACATTTGCATATCTTGGTTCAGTTATGTCTTACTTCTTATTTGTTTGTCTTGTACTTCATTTATAATTTTATTTATTAAAAGTTCTAACTTTCCTTTAACTATCAAGGGGTGGAGTGGTGATGTTTTTATCCCTTGAGGAACCACTCGGAGAGGCAAAAAGGTTCCTCCTAATTTTACGGGGTTTACTTAGTTCATTGCAAACTAATGAAAAATTCCACTTTTGTGCAGGTTACTTCATTGACGGAATCTATCTATGACTGTGAAAAGTACAATATCCTGCAGCTTGATAACTATGCTACACTATCCTATTCATACCAAAGGTAAAAGGACTAAAGTCATGACCTAGCATTGCTTACGTTCAACATTTAAGCAAAGTTGAGAGTGTGGGGTTTAAATCATTACTGTTGCCATTTATTGTTATGCTTAAGGTTATACAACCTTTATACATTTGCTATTCAGTTTATAACATGTAACCTTAATGTATAATGTCTAATGCATGGTCCTATACTATGGAAAATCTTATGGAAGGACCTTTGGGAGATTATAGGATATGCATAAGATATTTATGGCATATTTCGTATGCCATAAAACTTTTGCATAACATTGAAAAAGAGGGTTTGATAAGGGTTTAGTGCTAAGGTGGTGCACAATGTGATTTCATTGTGGCCTTAACTATGGAGACGTGGGTAAGAATTTATTTGAAAGTGGAGACTAGAGTATCACATTTATGACTCTTTGAAAAGTGTGGGAAACGAGCCTCATACAATGGTCTGTTCGTTTGTGTGGTTCATTTGGCTCTGATTCTAGTTGTCTATGTGGTTTTGGCTACCAAGCGTTTATGCTATGTGGAGTAACATGCTCCTCCTGCACCGACAGGTATGCTCTGAACAATGTTTTGCAACACTGTTTTGGTTGTTTGCTTCTGTTTAATTTTAGCATACTCCTCATGGCTCTGCGTTTTCGATTTGCAAGTGACAGGGGTGGCTTGGAATCATGGTTTGTCGGTGGCTCTCTGGAATTTCTGTGGAATTTCTGCGCAACTCTTCAAGCAAGTAATCCCTATGAAAATCATAGGCCCTTACCTCTATGTGTATGTGTGACATAGTGTCGTAATCTAGTTTGGGAGGGTTTATCTCTATGTAATTTTTGGTTAATAGACTTGCATTGTTGGTTTGGGTCCTTTGCATGGTTTGGGCATCCGAGAGATGTGACTGTATTTAAATTGTTCCTTGAGGTTCCAAGTGTAAATACATTGGGTGATTCATGTCTATCCAAACAAAGACTTGAATCTCTAAATAGATTTTTGTTTGTAAATGAATCATATTGTTTGATGTTTTAATGGAAGAGTTTTGAGTCTGGATTTATATGATGCAAAAAATATGGCATGATAGTGCCATTGCTTGCAATGGAACTGTGTGAATCATGAATCTATTCATTTTACTTCGTAAGCATTATCATTGTCGGATGTATGATTTATTATCATGGTTGGGTTTTATTATTATTAGGACCATGAGTGTGGCTCGACCCTTGTATGAATATGCTGCCTCCACATAAGATTTCTATTTTTATTTAAGGCTGTGATTGTCTATGCATTGACAGTAGGGTTTAATTTATAATTCTCAACATTGTTATTTGTTGGGTATAATTCAACGTCGTCTATAGGCTAGGGTTTCACCTTATGGCCATGAGCATGGCTCGATCTTTCGGTGAATACATAGCATGCACATTTTTTTATGTTTATTTAAAGTTTTGATTGTGTATCTATTTAAGTTAGTGTTTAAGGATGGGGTTTATAGTCATGAGATTGGTAGTTGTTACACATCCCTCATGTGAATACGCATCCAATGAATATAGTGTTTGACGTAACTCTGTGTAAATTTGCAGGGTTTATAATGTCTTGTTCTTTTTAATATTGATACCTACAGGATTCGATTCCTGGAAATGTAATTGATTGGGTTTTGTTTTTAATATCCGTAGCCTACAGGATTCGATCTTGGGATGTCCTAACACGTGGACTGGTGTTTACACAATGTTATGTTTTTGTTTTGGAAACGATGCCGACAGGATTCGATCCTGGGTTTTTAAATGGATTATGTTGGTTAATAATTTGGTTTATATTATGTATATATTTTATTCTTTGTTTTGGTTAGAATAGTTGAGATAATCGTAATGATAATTATGCCTACAACCAAACCTTAACAGGTCTCGATGGATGGCTTTATTGTAGAGGATTTTATCATGGAAAAATGTATCAATTTTGTTTAAGATTTATCATCATTATGTTTATTATAGGATTAGTATTTTAACTACGTTTAAGTATGTGAACCATATTTATGATATAGTTGTTTATAAGGGATTTGTTAGATGAAATATTAATGAGCGTGCTGTGAATATGAAATTTGCCAGCGATGGAAATGTATAGTTGGATTTTAATATAGATAGTTTCATTTCTGTGTATTTAATTAGTTTTGTTTGCTTGATAGTTTATTAGTTAATTTTAATATGATCTAATCCTAGTTGAATTTCTTCCACTCAGAGATCTGACCTCTGGTATGTGGGTCTTATAAAAAAATTTATTTGTATCTAAACTCTATTTTACTTTTTCATTTTAAGTTTGAACAATAAGCAGGAATCTAGATATCTTAAATAATCTAGACTCTGTTAGAAAAATTACACCTTGAGATAAGACTGAATTTAAATGTGAATGATAGAAGAGACCACATTTTTCCTATGGTTTTGAAAACTGATAAAATCATATGTGACAGTCTAAAATCAATAGTAAGAAATAAAATCTATATTTTCCTAACTAGGGAACCATGGTTAAGCAAATAAAACACTCTTGTAGCATAATCTTTATTTCTAGGGTTTGTATGAACATGCAAACTAAAATAAACCTAGCTTCTCCTTGAAGTTTATGTAATCAAAATAACCTAGCTACAACATGCATATACTACACATATTTTCATTCCAGATTTTAATACATTTATTCAATAAGGAAACTATATGAACTGTAAGGAAGATAAAGAAACCTCATACTTGCAATTTGAAGCTATTTTAATGGCTAGAAATCCTGCGCACTCAAACAAACAACACTAACAAGGACATAGACAGTTCTGACCTCTGTTCGTTTAACTGAATAAATTGGGAACTACCACGTTCCAGCCAACCATGACCTGAACCTATTCCTGGTTTCAATATGGATCCCCCCAAGCTCGTTCCAACATGCAAGTGGCTTAGAGCTCCTAAGGTAAGGCTTCCCTATATGGCATAACAGGTTCTGTACAAGTTGGATTTTTCTCTTGGGAAAAACTGCTCTCTGATAACTCTCTTGAGAATAATAATCAGGCATAGATGGAAAATCAAAAAATGCCCAAGCCTCTCTTTGGCATCGGTCTTTATAGAAATACTTTAGGAAAAGGGGCAGTTAAATCAAGAATCATTTTCTTTCTTTAAATAACCCTTTTTACTTAATTTAGGTGAATTTAATATTTATTTAATTTAACTTAGGAACTCTTTGAATATTTAAGTATTTAATATTTAATTAATATTAGTAATAAATAACAATACATAGATCCTTTCATTAGTATTAATAGTTACTAGTATTAATAAAATGCACACTCTTTCATTCACATTATATATATACATATACCATTGTTAACATTTATACTTTAGGTATCATATAGCATGATCCCCAATCACATGATACTTCTCTTTTTAGCTTATAGTCACTTCTTATTAAGGCCTTCAGGTAGGGGTTAGGTCACCTAGGTTAGGAAACTCTGAACCTCCTTGCATGTTGGATTACCTGGTATAACATGGTATTTCTTTAGTATTTGATGAGATACATAAATTTGAAATTTCATTTAATCACTTAAACATAAGTAAGATGAGATCAATGTTTTATCAGATTTTTTTTCACCCAATATATTCATTTTCAGTAACTCCTAGCATTTATTCATAGGCCATACTCAACGCTAATAAATAAGGAGTTACAACTTAATGCAATTCGAGAGATCCTCGCTCAACACTAATGCTAGGATATATTTGTAGGATATACCTAGGGATACAATGGCCAAGGATCCGATGTTCCAGATCTTATCCTCAAAATCAACTTGGAATTCTCCATGGATTGTTCTGAACAATTAAAATTCTTATATTTTCATGTGCTTCAGAGCTAATGATGAACACAAAGGTTTCATAACTCATGTGCTCTAGAGCTTCTTGCTCAACACAACCATCTCATCAATTATGTGCTTCAGGGTCCACACCCAACACATGAAATCATATACATAAAACATATGCATTTGGCTTACTCCCAATATATCAAACAAATCATCATTCTCATGTGCAGTGTAGTCTTATGCCCAATATACAAAATAAAACATCAAAGCAACATCACATGCAATGGGGCGTACGCCCACAAGTGCCAGGTAAGAAATTCAGGATATTATAGTTGCATATATACCTTTTAATTCCCCCTCATCCCACAATAACCATGCAACAATATATACATAAGTGTGATTCCATTAGGGTTGTATAGGTTGCACGCAGAGCCAGTCCACCTAGTTAATATTGATTGTTTTTTGCATGAAATGACGCATGAGGGAACTTACACTGAGTGTTCCAAGGGATTTGTTACCTCATCTCGTTGGCCATATTCATGATGGAATTTGTGGCCCTATGTTGCTAGAGGATAACTTTGTATATCAGCATCAAGAAAATCAATGACTACTGGTGCATAATCAATGACTAGAATTTTGGTTCCACCCATGTTGATTTAAGACAGGAACTGGATTTAGCATTACACGAGTTATAACACATGGAACATGTAGCTGCTAAAATGCATGCTCAAAAAGAGCACTAACTAAAGGGATTATATGATAATTTTAAAAATCTAGAAGCATATTAGAGTGCCAGGGAACCAACAAAAGCATAACTTATGCCATTACATGTAGATAATGAAATGGCAGGTGTTCATGTTAGGGAATAATTAACAGCCAATTTGTGAGCACCTACACAATATTGGGAAAGAAAAAAAAATTGTATTCAGTGTTGAGGACAGAAATATAAATCTTGGGTAATACCCCAGTTGTTAAGCCATCGACTTATGATATTTTGTTTGTTAATGTGACTATGGACTTACGCTATTTTGTTTTTTAATGTGATTATGGACTTGGAATTATTACATATACTATTGTTATTAGTGTTGATTATTGTGTTATTAATTAAATAAAACACCGACTTAGTAAAGGAAACTGAAAGAGTATGGGATACCATGGATTCCATAGTGTGACAGGGAATGGGGACATTCCTAGCAATTTATAACTTTTTATATTAAGTTTGTCCATCATAGTTCATGTTTGCACCTTGTTGATGTTATTAGTTGTTCATCACCCAAACATTATACAATGGGCCCTATTTTTCATTATTTTGACTTATGGAGTTAGTATGACACCTTATTCATGCCTTAGAAGGACCTCCTTTTGTAATGTGCCCTCTCCCTATATTCTAGGATCTATAAGCTATATTTTAGCTTCCACAAGATATAATTTATCCTCCACCTCCATAAGTGCACCACACTTCTATTCATGGAGATGGTCCCTATTTTTGTGCTTTAATATTAGTTATGATACGATTAGACCCATTCTCTACCCACACATGACTGTGCACCCTCCTTGAGATATTCTTCGCCTCCACTGTTGATTTTTGTACCTAGGAAAGTGTTCCCCTAGGATACCTTAGCCTTAGTCACTTAAAAGGGGTAAATAAAGTGACCCTTGCATTAAATAACTTGAGATTGAGCATTTAATTTGACTTTAGAGAATAAAGTCACTTTTTGGAAAATTCAAGTGAGGTGAGTGATATTATTTTTTAAATGAGATCTAATGAGCATTTAATCGCATCCACTCATTGCATCTAATCTTCACTGTTTGATTAGATGAACCCTAGGGTTATCACCAAAAAGATAAGAGAAGGTAAAATTACTCACGTTTGCAGATTGAAGTGTTCAAGGATAGAGCTGACAAATAGGAAAGTTCCTTTCCTCAAAAAGAAGAAGAATTTGTAGCACGCAAATTGAGGAAGATAACAGTAAGCCGAGGGCAGGATTTTTGAGGAGGAGACGAGGCACAGATTTTGAGGTGCAACATTTCTTGCAGGTAGTCCATATAGTTCGTATTGTATGGATCCGTATAGGGGAACATTTCTTGAGGCAAGTACAAGCATAAATAAACACAGTTTTTAGGCAAAAACTCGACACATTTTTTGAGGTAGTGTTGGGCACGGTTTTCAAGGAAAACAGGCACAAATATTGAGGTAGATTCAACAACATAGTTTTCAGGACAAGCCATACACGCCAAACAAAAGGCTGTTGTACACTCCGTAGAAAAAAAAACATGTTTTTCGAGGCAACCTTTAGGAAAAATTATGAGTTTGATTTTTATTGTTCGGCACAAAAAAAAGACAAAATTTTTCTCTTTCGGGTTGAGATAAGTTGTTTTGAAAATTTATATTTGCTATAAAAATTTCCTGAAAAATAAAAATCTCTCTCCTAACAGGTTTTCCCCCTTTGGGTTTTTCCTGTGCAAGTTTGCCTAAAATTCCTTTGTTTGAAAATTAATGGTGTGCATTTATTGTTTTATTTTATGTCTTTAAAGTTGAGTTTCAACAGTTTTTTTATCAGTCTAAAAACTTGAGTAATTTCCATATTTGATTAAAATATGGGTTGGCCATTAAACAATGAATATTTTTTACTTTTAAATGGGTGGTTGAAACTGAGAGAAACTTTCATGGTATTGGAGCAAGGTTGGGTAGAAAATTAACTTTTTTGCAAAAGGAAAAGTAATTTCCACAACTAAGAAAATTTCTTTTGACAGTAGAATCATTTTGTTGAAACTTGAACTTTGCAAAATATGACTTCAACTGGAATGAGAATGGAGGATAGGCTTGATGGGGCTGGTAATTTTGTCCCATGGAAAGTTAGGATATTGCTTGTGTTGGAAGAGAATGAGCTATGGGATGAGGTAGTCAATAATACTATTGCTCACCCTATTGTTATTCCTGATGCTATCGCTAATCCAGTTGGACTAGTTTCCTTCAATAAGAAGGACATAAAGGCCAGAAGGATAATTCTATATGTAGTTAAAGACCATGTTATTCCTTGTATATTGTGTAGAGACTAGGCACATAAAATGTGGAGTGATTTGACTGCCTTGTTTCAAAGCTCAAACTAGAATCGAAAGATGGTTTTGAGGGATAAGTTGAAAGGTGTCAATATGGTCAAAGGAGAGGCTATGATGTCTTACCTTGCTAGGATCTCTTAGGTGAGATATGAGTTTGTAGCAGTTGCAGAGGTTGTTCCTAGTGCAGAGCTAGTGCGGACAACTTTGAATGGGGTTTCAAATCCTTGGGATGTTTTTGTGGAGGCTTTGGTTGCTAGGGAGAACTTACCTTCATGGGACAGGATATGTGATGATTTTGTTTAGGAGGAGACTCAGAGGGGTCTTGTGTAGGGAAGTGCTTCTACTAGTAGCGAGGATGAAGAGGATGTGGCTTTGATAGAAAAGGGGAAGAAGAAGTTCAAGAAGGGTTCCAAGAATGGTGGGGCCAAGCAGCAGGACGTGAAGAAGAAGGATTTGAGCATTGTAAAGTGCTTTGCTTGTCAGAATATGGGGCACTTTCTTGGGAAGTGTCCAAACAAGAAGAAGAAGCAGCAGTAGCAATGGACAACATCTTCGATGGAGGTTGAGGATTTTGCAGCTAGATTTCAGAGACATGTTTCTCTATACATTGGACATGTTGATAGAGAGAGAGAACCTATCATCACCAGTGAGGATGTTGATAGTGAGAGGGAGTTTTCCTTGTTGAAATACCATTATTAAAGTGCATACACTTTGAGCACATGGTATATTGATAGTGGAGCTATGAGACACATGAAAGGTGCTCAAGAGATATTCTTTGAGCTTTCACAGACAGAGACTAATGTGGAGGTGGTGTTGGGAGATTACTTAGCTATCAGAGCAGTTGGGAGTGGGACCATTACCTTTTAGAGTGAGTCCATGAGTCCCATGATTTTGAGAGATGTACTGTATGTACCTGGGTTAAAGAAGAACATGGTTTCAATTTCCAAGATTAAGGATCATGATCTTGGGGTGTCCTTCCTAGATGGACATGTGCATGTGTTTCCCAAGACTAAAGGACCATATTCTTCATATTCCATTGGATTTATATGTGGAAAACTATACAAGATCTTGTTTCAGCCTTATCATGCCTTGGCACATAGAAATGACAACGATCTTTGTGATTTGTGGAATAGGAGGATGGCTCACTTACATCATCCAGATTTGAGGTTGTTGAGACATATGGTTATAGGATTTCTAGAGTTCAGCATAAAGCAGAGTGATGCTTGTAGGGGGTGTGATTTGGGAAAGTACACCAAGACTTCTTTTCCTAGAATTCATAGAAGTTCAGGAGGGATTCTTGACTTGATACATTCTGATTTGTGTGGACCTATGTATTCCATTTATTTGATAGGATATGAGTACTATGTGACATTCATCGATGATCATTCCATCAAGACCTGGATCTACTTCCTGAAGAGAAATAAATATAAGGAGGTCTTGTAGAGGTTCCAAGAGTTCATAGCTCCTATGCAGAGCTAGAAAGGGAGGAAGATATAGGTTCTCATATCAAGTAACAGGAGTGAGTATACTTCCAAGGAGTTTGATGGATATTGCATGTAGTAGGGAATGAAGAGGCAGGCGATGGTTCCATAGACCCTAGAGAAGAATGGAGTGGCAAAAAAGAAGAAAAGGTCTATTATTGGAGAAAATAGAGCTATGTTACATGACTAGTCACTTACTTTCTTCCTTTGGGAGGATGCATGTAGTACGATTATTTATCTTCAGAACAGGAGTACCAATCGTGCCATGGGGAAGATGACACTTGAGGAGAGTTTCACAGGAAACAAGCCCGAGGTTAGCCATTTTCTCATATTTGGTAGTTTGACTTACTCTTATGTCCCTTCTGAGAAGAGGAAAAAGTTGGATCCCACCGCTGAGAAGGGCATCTTTGTGGGCTATGATGAGAGTTGGAAGGACTTTTGTATTTATATTCCTTCTCGGAGCAATATTGTTGTGAGGAGGGAAGTGAAGTTTGAGGAGGAGCAAGCCTTAAAGAAGTCTAGAGAGTTGGAGAATGGAGAGCAGTAGGTTCCTGCACCTCAAGTTATTTCACAAGTACCATTAGTGTAGTAGTCAGGTTCACAGGTTTCCAGAGTTACTGGAACACACAACGCAGTTGCAGGCTCATAAGTTTTAGTGGTTCATCTAGCGGGATCTTGGGGGATAGGTTTTTGGTCTCAGATTATAGGTTCATCTTATAGAGTATCAGGATAATAGGGCTCACCAGTTATTGGTACGCCAGATTTTGGTTCACAGGTTACTATTGTTTACACCTCTAGTAGTTCATAAGATGAGGACAGACTAGTGTGGGAGTAGCCTTCAGGGAAGAAGAATCCTAAGTGGCTTCGAGATACTTTGAAGGAAGCTCAATAGTTTGGTACACCCAAGGATCCAGTGAGAACTATTCAGACGCTAGATAGATTGGGCATGGCATTAGTTTCTAGTCTATGTGATTGAAAGCATTCTACTTTTGTGGAGGCCTCCCAGCATCATGTTTCAAGAGATGCCATGTTGGATGAGTACCATTCGATCATGAAGAACGATGTATGCGATATAGTTACGATACTTGAGGGGAAGTCAGTGGTGACTTATCATTGGATTTAAAATCTAAAACATGTTTCAGATGGTAGTGTGGAGAAGTACATGGGTCGATTTGTGGTGCGGGGGCTTTCACAGGTTGAGGGAGTTGACTATGATGAGACCTTTGCACTGATTGATCATTATACTTCGATCAAGGAATCAATTCCCATTACTGCAGAAATGGGTTGGAAGATCCATCAGATGGATAGTGAAGACAACATTTCTCAATGGAATCATATAGGAGGAGGTGTATGTTGAGCAAATTCATGGCTTTGGGAGAGAGTCTCATGTTTACAGGCTGAAGAAATCCTTGTATGGGCTGAATCAAGCTCCTATATCTTAGTACTCCTGGATTGATTCTTAATTGCAATGGATGGGGTTTTAGAAGAGTGAGGAAGATCTAAATTTCTATTTCGACATGGTTGGAGATGATCCGCTCATTCTTCTATTGTATGTGGATGACTTATTTATCACAAGAGGAGAGAGACCCATTCCAGCTTGCAAGAAATATCATGATTCAGAGTACAAGATGACCGACATTGGGTTGATGCACTATTTTCTGGGATTCGAGGTTTGGCAGGATCTTGGACATATTTTCCTAAGACAGGGAAAGTATGCAGTTGATATTCTGAGGAGATTTCAGATGGAGGATAGTAGGTCGATGTCTACACCGATGATCACCAATTGGAAGAATATTCATGCTTTTGAGGGAGAGTTGGTGGATCCTACACTATACTGTTAGATCATTGGTTCTTTGATGTATCTAGTCAACTCTCATCCAGATTTTTGTTTTGTGGTGAACACTCTCAGTCAGTTCCTAGTTGAGCTCAGGAGAGTGCATTATGTGGACGCAAAACATGTGTTGTGATACCTTACAAGGAAAATGAAGTATGGTCTGGATCAGGTTGATTGGCTTCATAGATTTAGATTTGGTAGGAAGTGTGGAAAATCGGAAGACCAGTTGGGGATGTTGTTTCAATTTGGGCTCAGCAGCAGTGCAGTGGTTCATTCGGAAGAAAAAGTCTATTTCTTTGAGTTCTTCATATGCTGAGTATATGGAAGCTAGTCAGGCCAGTTATGATGCACTATGGATTCACAAGTTGTTGGTGAATTTATTTGATCAGGAGATGAGGGCTACAATGATTTACTATAACAATCAGAGCTGCATCCAACTCTCTGAGAATCTAGTATTTCATGACCGATCAAAGAATATTGATATCATGTATCATTTCATTCGATATTATGTTTAGAGAGGTGTACATCCCATTTTTTACCACGATGCATTAAATATACATGATAT
The DNA here is from genome assembly GCA_001517045.1 of Pseudotsuga menziesii. Classification (NCBI taxonomy): domain Eukaryota; kingdom Viridiplantae; phylum Streptophyta; class Pinopsida; order Pinales; family Pinaceae; genus Pseudotsuga; species Pseudotsuga menziesii. The sequence continues at coordinate 60,903 of LPNX010528412.1, forward strand.
ATAAATATTGTAAATTAATCATGGTGTGGAGCTAAAGGAAAAAGCCCCACCATCGATTTGGTTTTGTTATGTTCGGCGATTGGAATCGTTGTCAATAGTATATCGTGATTTACGGCACACAATAGTTTTGGTATCATGTAAATATGCATTTTTAATTAAATGAACCCCAACCAGCTATGTCAATGCAACCATATTGAAAAGGGCATGATTTTCCCAAGGATAAAGGGGGGATTGTTAAACTTTGAACCTATGGGGAAAATCCATGTGTCAACCATCCATTAAATACTTATGTTGTTAGTTGGGGGTAGTTATTGCTGGGTAGTGGTGGGTGGTAGGTTTCCCACACGTACACTCCATCAGCAGACTCCACCACTTCACGTGGGCAAGGGATTCTTGGACTCTCCTACTCTCTCCATCGTTTTGGCCCGTCTTCACGTAGAGGGACTCTCTTTCTTCATCTTCACACACAGGATTCTTCCTGGTTTTTCCTTCACGCACCAAACTAGAGGGGCAGCCTCATGACATGATCTCTGTGTGCATGTTCTCCTTACAGATTTGTGGTCAGCATACATGTTTTCCCCTATCTAGGAATGAGAATCGGACTTTATATTCCGTTTTGGGACTGTGTAATGTTCCTGTCACTTCATTATGAGATGGGGTTGTTGTTCTTTCCCTAATTTGTGGTCACTGTTGTTTCCCCACATTGTTTGTTTTCTGTGGGTGCAAATACCTTTTGGGTTTCTACTGAGTTGTTTTGGCCATGCTAGGGCCAAGAACAACTTTGAATTGCTTTGCTTGACCTGAGTTGCGTTCACCATTGTTGAGTTGTCACCCTGTGTTCTTTTGTTTTCTCACAAAGTTGTGAATCGCTTGTTTTGCTACATGCATGCAGTGGTTGGTCTTCGGACTGTATTGGAATGGGGATGATGGCTTGGTTTGCTTGACAAACCTGGTGTGTTTGGGAACAACACAGAAAAATCAAGAGGGCTGGATTTCTTCTCCACAACCCTTGAATAGCACTGGAAGTGAGGACAGGGCTTGAGGGACTGTGTAGCAGAGAAGGGACCAGTTTCCTTGTGTTGGGTGTGTGTGGGTTTCCTAGAAGTCAGACTAGTTCTGGTGTAGGTGTCCTTAGCTCTTCAATGAGCTCACCAGCTCAGCATTTAGTCCTTCCCATCTCCTTGATGGCTTGATAAACCCACGATGTTGGCTTGGCTAATTTTTGGATGGCCTAACAAACCCAACTATGTTGGCTTGGCTGATCTGTTGTTTTGCTTATCCTTGGCTATGTGTAAGCCTACTTGTTCCTTATTCCTTAGGGAATCATGCCTGACTAAGGGGTGACAACGTTGCTGAGAGATTAAGGAGCACGTTGGCCTATGGTTGGGTGGAACGTTGCAGCGATGTAGCTAGTAGTGGAATAGTTCTTATAAGATAAGTATTCTGACTAATTCGTTTATGTGTTTAGTGGAACATGTTGGATGGTAGAATGAACGTAGGTTTGCTTCCGCTCTGTATATGAGTGATTATGCATCTTAGCAAGTTTTATGTTTTAAGAATTTTTATTTTAGTTATATGTATGTACATGTTCATGGGGCTAGTTTCCCGGGTGTATAATGACATTCTAGCATCCTCTTTGTCGGTCAGAGGGTTGGGGATGTTTCATTATGGTATCAGATCCGATGTTACAACATGGGCCTGAATGGGCCATGAAAGATCAGCTAGCAGAGGCAGGTTTCCTTCTACCCAGCAGAGATCGGAATTTTATGATAGAAAACTTCCAAAAAAAATTTCTAAGTGCCAGAACTATCAGCTCATCAGAAAACTTAGTGGGGAGCTCTTCCGATGAAATGGAGAGCTAGGCGGAAGCCCACCTGACAGAAGATAGTTGGAAGAAAATTTGTGGAAAATTTTCTAAGTGTTTCTCGTCCGTCAACGGAGAATAGTGGATGTGGGAGCCGCAGTTTTAGTGGAGATCAGCTGAAGACCATCGAAACGCCAGCTCAATTTAGTTGAAAGAACATCCGATATCAACTATTGGGGATTGGTGAAGATCAGTTGATTGGATCGCCGACTATTAGATGATGGAGTAGCCAAAATGTCACCGCCGTTGGAGAAAATTAGTTGTTAGAGGAGCCAACGCGGTGGCGAACATAGGCAAAAGTTAGTGGGTGAGACCGCCGAAACGTCGGCAGAAACTAGGAGATGGGATCCCTGATGATTAGATGATGAAGGTGCCGATACATTGGCAAAATAAAGGACAAGTTTAGTGGATTGGATCACCGATATGGTGAAGAAGGTTAGTGGGATAGACCACCGACATGTCGGAGAATTATAGAGGATTGGAGCGCCAATGAACATCATCATTTAGTTGACCGGACCGCCAATGAACATTGAAAATTTTAGTTGTTTGGGATTCTGTTGTTGCGGCTTCCATGTGGAATAGCATTCTGATGACTAGAAGTTCAACTGTCGATGCTCCGATCATCGACATAGCAGAAACATTTATTTTTAAAGCACCGATGCATAGTGTTTAGAGCTCCAATCCGTCAATGGGTGTTATGGTCCGTGGAACCCACAGACAATTTGTTTCCCGCCGTTACAACCACCTATAGAACTATCCACCCGATGAATAGCGGTTCCAACAGCCGATGCAACATTATAGAGTTAGTTTCCTCGCCGATGCCATAGGAGATAACGGTTCTGATTGTCGATATTGCATGATGTGGTGATTAATGTTCCAATTGCCAACACACACAACAGTCCTTGGCATCTCCAATAAATGGTTTGAGAACTTAGACGGACGAGGATCCAATACACCGAAAACATTAGTTGTTAGCATCATCGATGAGCACCGAAAGAAAAATTTTGTTTTTATCGCCGAGGTGTCGAAGAATTAGTGGGGAAGAGATCCGATTGGGTAAAAGAATTTTGGGTTTTTCTAGAGGGATTTCTCAGCAATTTTTTTTCAGCTGTTTTTTAGTGATTTTCTCAGCAGATTGTTAGTGGACTACAGGGATGAAAAGGAAGAAAAATATGTGTTTGAGCAAAATTGTTATTTTATGATTTTTCCAGGAGAAGGTAAGTAGTTTCATTTTTTTATTATCAATGTTATGCATCTAATAGTTGTGTTACTAACACGTTTGCAGAATCATAGACACCTTCAAGGGCAGTATTCCAGGTAGTGCAGTTTGGTAAATAAGTGGTGGTTTAGTTATCAGAACCCATGATGGATATGATGCTTGGGATTCTTATGAGTGTGCGGGAGATTCCATGGGAGAAAATGTCCATAATGGAAATGATGACATAGAGTCTAATTGAAGGAGATTCCAAGAGACACCGTCAGATGTTACAGCCACCATGAGAAGCTTGATTAAGGCCCAGGAAGAACAACATGAACAACATTAGTTGAATGCTGCTATGTTGTAGAGTTTGATAGGATTACAGAGAAAGATAGACTCTGGATGGTGTACAACAAGACCGGAAGGTAGTAAGAGCAGTACTAGGAGAAGGAGAAGGACTTCTAGTGGATCATCTGACTCTGAAGAATCCGGTGGGGATATAAGCTCACCTTCTCATAAAAGGAAGAGAAGGACACACCATAGGGATTGCTCTTGGGATGAATTTGAGAAGGCTAAACCTCCTACATTTGATGGTGAGGTAAATACTAGACAAGAGGCTGAAGCTTGGCTTCTTGGGATAAAGAAGTACTTCCAAGTTCAGGATTATTTTAGAAACATGAAGGCAAGAGTTGCCATATTCAATCTAAATGGAAGAGCATCCATTTGGTGGGAACACTTCAAGCAAGTAAAGAGGATCAATGAAAGAAGACTGAAGTGGAAACAGTTCAAGAATTATTTCAAGCAAAAATACCTCTCTGACAGGTATTATGATGACAAGATTAAGGAGTTCCATGAGCTGAGATTGGGTCAGCAGACCATGGAAGAGTATGAAAATAAGTTCTTGGAATTGTTGAGGTATGTTTGGTACATCAGGGATGAAAAAGTGAACGTCCAATAGTTTCTGAGGGGATTGCCTTAGTTTTACAAAGATGGAATTGAGTTTTATGAACCTAGAACTCTTGAAGAAGCAATAAGGAAGGCTAAGTATTGCTATGAGCAAAGCAAAGGTAAACTGGATTACCATAAGGCATGGAAGGACAAGAAGAATGAGAAATTTTACCAAAGAAAGAAAGGTTCCAAACCTTCTAGATTCAGGAATCAATAGAAGCAGCCATCCCAAGCTGTGAGTAATCCAGTTGGAGTGACAGGAGAAAAGACTAAAGATCCACATCATAATAAAAGACCACTCAAATGTTGGAAATGTGAAGGACCCCACTTGCGCAAATATTGTCCACTCAATAATGAGAGCACAAGGCCAACTTACAACATTCAAGAAGCAGAAATAGTGGGTCAAGTAGCAAGGGCAGTCCCTAGGATTTATGTTGCACTAGAGGACAGCTAGGCAGATCACGAGTCAACTATGGTTGAAGTTGGAGGTAAGATTGTTGAGCAATCCATTTCTATTTTGATTGACCCTGGTTCTACTCATAGTTACATTACTCCTAGAGTGGTGGAGATTTGTGCTTTTAAGAAAGTAAAGCATAGGAAATCTTAGTTAGTTCAGTTAGCCACTGGAACTAAGAGAAAGGTTAGTGAAGTGGTGGAGAAATGTCCATTGGTTATGAATGGATTGATCACTTGTGTAGATCTGAATGTTCTACCACTTGGTTCCTATGATGTTCTCATTGGAATGGATTGGTTAGAAGCTCACAGGGTAAAGCTTGATTGTTATAACAAGACTTTCAAATGCATGGATGAAGAAGGAAACTCAGTAGTTGTGAAAGGTATTCCAAAGGTGATTTTAGTGAGGTAGGTTTCAGCAATGAAGTTGAAGAAGTTCTGTAGGAAAGGTTGCCAGTTGTATGCAGCTCATATTTTGGAGCCAAGAGGAGATGAAACTCCTAGGTTGGAGGACTACAAGGTGTTACAGAAATTCAAGGATATGTTTCCTTATGAGATCCCAGGGCTTCCCCCAAAGAGGGACATTGATTTCACAATTGAACTTGTTCCAAGAGCAGCACCAGTGTCCAAGACACCCTACAGGATGAGTACACTAGAGATGCTAGAGTTGAACATGCAACTGCAAGAGTTGTTGGAAAAGAAGTATATCAGGTCGAGTGTGTCTCCTTGGGGAGCACCAGTTCTATTTGTAAAGAAGAAAGATGGTACACTCAGGTTGTGTATTGATTACAGATAGTTGAACAAGGTTTCTGTGAAGAATAAATATCCTTTTCCTAGGATTGATGACCTCTTTGATCAAATGAGAGGAGCAAAGGTATTTTCCAATATTGACTTGAGGTCTGGTTACCATCAGGTGAGAATCAAGGATGAATACATTCATAAGACAGCCTTCCGAATAAGGTATGGACATTATGAGCTTGTAGTGGTACCATTTGGTCTCACAAATGCACCCACTACATTTATGTGCCTTATGAACAATGTCTTCAACAGGTATTTGGACAAGTTTGTTCTTGTTTTCCTTGATGGCATTATTATTTATTCTAAGAATGAGGAAGAACATGAAGAGCATTTGAGGTTTACAGTGCAATTGCTCAGGGAGCATTGGCTATATGCAAAGCTGAGCAAGTGCGACTTCTATAGAGACAGAATTCAATATTTGGGTCACATTATCTCTGAGGAGGGTATATCTGTGGACCCTGAGAAGATTGAGGCCATTATGAATTGACCTACTCCAAGAAATGTGACAGATGTAAGATATTTTATGGGACTTGCAGGATACTACAGAAGATTCATTGAAGGATTCTCTAGGGTTGCACATGCCAACACTTCTTTGCAAAAGAAGGGGATAAAGTTTGAATGGACATCAAGGTGTGAAGAACGCTTCCAATAGTTAAAGAATCTTCTCACCAATGCACTAGTATTGAAAGTTGGAGATCCAGAGAAATATTTTGTGGTGTGTACCGATGCATGCAGACAAGGGCTTGGAGGAGTCCTTATGCAAGACAACCACGTGATATGTTATTAGTCAAGAAAGCTGAAGGAGCACGAGAAGAACTATGCCACTCATGATCTAGAGCCTGTAGCCATAGTGCATGCTATCAAGATGTGGAGGCATTACTTGATGGGAAGAAGATTTGATCTTAGAACAGACCATTGTGGTATGAAGTATCTATTTGATCATCCTACTCTGAATGCTGAGAAAGCGAGATGGCTAGAGTTTTTATGTGAGTTTTATTTTGAAATCAAGCACATAAAGGGAAAAGAGAATAAGGTAGCTAATGCACTCAGCAGGAAGGTGCAAGACATGCATGTGACATCCCTTAGTATTTTCCAATCATATTTGAGGCAGTAGATTGTTAATCATACTACCAGAGATGAATTGTATGAGTTGGTAAAATACAAATTGCAGCAGCAAAGTCTTGAGAAGAGGTATGAGGGATATAAATTGGAAGAAGAGGGACTTCTTACTTACAAAGGCAGAATTTATATTCCAAATGTTACAGATTTGAGGAGGGTTGTTATGGATGAGATCCATCAAGCTCCATATTCTGGTCACCTAGGATACCAGAAGACGATTGCTAACGCTCGAAAATAGTACTTTTGGACAGGAATGAAAAAGGATATGGATGAATACATTTCAAGGTGCATGAAATGTCAGCAGGTAAAGCTTGAGCATCAACACCCAACAGGTTGGTTGCATCCTTTGCCAGTTCCAGAATGGAAATGGGAAGTTATTTCCATGGATTTTATTACAGGATTGTCGATGAATTGGAGGCAACATGATTCCATGATGGTTGTGGTGGACAAGTTGACTAAGGTAGCACATTTTATACTGGTGAATTCTATGCATAAGACTGATGACATTGCAAAGATATTCATGAAGGACATTTTCAAATTACATGGATTGCCAAAGGAAATAGTCTCTGACAGAGATGTCAAGTTCACTTCCAATTTTTGGAAGGGGTTGTTTGCAGAAGGATACAAAGCTAAGCTTCAGCACTGCATACCATCCTTAGACAGATGGGCAAACAGAGAGAGTTAATCAGGTGCGTGAAGATTTGATTCGCATGTACGTGATGGACAAACCAACCAAGTGGGAATATTACTTACACTTGGTAGAGTTTTCTTATAACAATGGACAACAGGCATCCTTGGGGATGAGTCTGTATGAATCTTTGTATGGAAGAAGGTGTAGGACACCTGTGACTTGGGATAATCCAGTGAACATGGTTGTGCTTGGACCAGAATTGCTCAAGGAAATGGAGCAAGAGGTTCTAAAGATCAAGCAGAATCTGAAAGCAGCACAGGATAGACAGAAAAGCTATGCAGATAAGCATAAGGTGAACAGGGAGTTCAGTGTTGGGGATCATGTTTACCTCAGAGTGAGGGGAAGGAAGAGTTCCTTGAAGCTTGGAAATTGTGCCAAGATGTCACCAAGATATTGTGGGCTATTTGAAGTGCTTGAAAGAATAGGACCAGTTGCATATAGACTTGCATTGCCTGCTAGCACTAGAGATCATAATGTTTTTCATGTTTCTTTGCTTAAGAGATATGTACATGATCCTAAACATGTGATAAATTGGGATGTGATTCAGGTGGAACCCAAGGGAGAGTTCCAAACTGAGCCAATGCGCATCCTCGACAGGAAGGTCACAATGCTCCGAAGACGAGCCATAGGATAGGTAAAGGTGCAATGGGAGCACTATGGACCTGAAGAGGCTATGTGGGAGCTGGAGGATTCCATGCAATTGGCACATCCATTTTTGTTCAATCCTGCGGAGCACTAAGGCGGTACCAGTGTAGAATTTTGTTCAAATTTTGTAAAGCACCGAGGACAGTGCTATGGAAGGGGGAGGGAATGTAACATCCTGGTTTTGACCCCGATGCATTAAATATACATGATATATATATAAATATTGTAAATTAATCATGGTGTGGAGATAAAGGCAAAATCCCCACCATCGATTTGGATTTTTTATGTTGGGCGATTGGAATCGTTGTCGATGGTACATTGTGATATACGACACACAATAGTTTTGGCATCATGTAAATATGCATTTTTAATTAAATGAACCCCAACCAGCTATGTCAATACAACCATATTGAAAAGGGCATGATTTTCCCAAGGATAAGGGGGGGATTGTTAAACTTTGAACCTATGGGGAAAATCCATGTGTCAACCACCCATTAAATACTTCCACTATTAGTTGGGGGTAGTTATTGTTGGGTAGTGGTGGGTGGCAGGTTTCCCACATGCACACTCCACTAGCAGAATCCACCACTTGACGTGGGCAAGGGATTCTTGGACTCTCCCACTCTCTCCATCATTTTGGCCCATCTTCACGCATAGGGACTCTCTCTCTTAATATTCACGCACAGGATTCTTCCTGGTTTTTCCTTCATGTAGTAAACTAGAGGGGCGACCTCAGGACACGGTCTGTGTGTGCATGTTCTCCTTACGAATTTGTGGTCTATGTACATGCTTTCCCCTGTCCAGGAATGAGAATCAGACTTTCTCTTCCATTTTGGGACTGTGTAATGTTCCCGTTGATTCATTATGAGATGGGGTTGTTGTTCTTTCCCTAATTTGTGGTCATTGTTGTTTTCCCCGTGTTGTTTGTTGAATGTGGGTGAAAATACCTTTTGGGTTGTTGGTGAGTTGTTTTGGCCATGCTAGGTCCAAGAAAAACTCTGAATTTCTTTTCTCAACCTGAGCTACGTTCACCATTGTTGGGTTGTTACCCTGTGTTCTTTTGTTTTCTCACAAAACTGTGAATCGCTTGTTTTGCTGCATGTAGGCAGTGGTTGGTCTTCAGACTGTATTGGAATGGGGATGAGGGATTGGTTTGCTTGACAAACCTGGTGTGTTTGGGAACCACACAGACAGAGCTAGAGGGTTGGATTTCTTCTCCACAACCCTTGAATAGCACTAGAAGGGAGGTCAGGGCCTGAGGGACTGTGTAGTAGAGAAGGGACTGATTTCCTTGTGTTGGGTGTGTGTGGTTGTCCTAGAAGTCAGGCTAGTTCTAGTGTAGGTGTACTTATCTCTTCAATGATCTCACCAGCTTAGCATTTAGTCCTTCCCACCTCCTTGATGGCCTGATAAACCCACAGTGTTGGCTTGGCTAATTTGTGGATAGCCTGACAAACCCAACTGTGTTGGCTTGGTTGATCTATTGTTTTGTTTATCCTTGGCTATGTGTAAGCATGCTTGTTCCTTATTCCTTGGGGAATCATTCCAATCTCGGAGGTGGCAACGTTGCTGAGAGATTAAGGAGCACGTTGGCCTATGGCTGGGTGGAACGTTGCAGTGACGTAGCTGGTTGTAGAACATTTCTTACAAGATAAGTATTCTGACTAATTCATCTCTGTGTTTATATTACTATTTAAATGGATTATAATGAACATGTTGAATGCTAGAATGAATGTAGGTTTGCTTCCGCTGTGTATATGAATGATTATGCATCTTAGCAGGTTTTATGTTTCAAGCATTTTTATTTCAGTTATATGTATGTACATGTTCATGCGGCTAGTTTCCTGAGTGTATAATGACATGGTAGCGTCCTCTTCGTTGGTCAGAGGGTCGACGACATTACAAGAGGAGCAGTGACATTCCAATACATTTCCACTAATGAGCAGGTTGCATATGTTCTGACGAAATATTTAGGGAGGGGACATTTTGTCTTCTTTAAAGACAAGTTGAGAGTGGTGGAGAACACCTTCCTCGGTAAGAGAGAGTGTTGATTTTTGTACCTAGGAAAGTGTTCTACTATGTGAATTTATCCTTAGTCACTTAAAAGGGGGAAATAAAATGACCCTTACATTAAATGACTTGAGATGAGTATTTAATTTGACTTTAGAGAAGAAAGTCACTTTTTGGAAAATTTAAGTGAGGTGAGTGAATTTAATTTTTAAATGAGATTTAATGAGCATTTAATCTCATCCACTCATCTCAGCTAATCTCCACCATTGAATTAGATGAACCCTATGGTTTTCACCAAAAAGGAAAGAAAAGGAAAAATTACTCACTTTTGCAGATTGAAGTGAAGGAGAGAGTCGAGAAAGAAGAAAGTTTATTTTTCTGAGAAACAAGAAGAATTTGCAGCACTCAAATCAAGGAATATAAAAACAGGTTGAGGGCATGATTTTCAAGGAGGAGACAGGGCACATATTTCAAGGTGAAACATTTATCACGGGAAGTCTGTACAATCCATACTGTACAGATCTGTACATGGGAACATTTCCCGAGGAAAGCATAGGAAGAAATCAACACAGTTTTCAAGGCAGAAATCAGACACGGTTTTAGAGGCAGTTCTGGGAATGTTTTTCGAGGAAAATGAACAAGAATATCAAGGTATATTTAGTAGCACAAGTTTTGAGATAGGTTGTACAAGTTTCATAGCAGGTTGTCGTACAGTCCATACAACAACACATTTTTTGTGGTAGCCTTCAGGAAAAATTTCAATTTTTATTTTTATTGTTCGACACAAAAAACAAGACAAAAAAATTTTCTTCGAGGTTGAGATAAGTTGGTCTAAATTTTTTTGAGTTTTTCTGTAAAAGTTTCCTAAAAAATAAAAATCTCTCTCTCCTAACAGGTTTTCCCCTTGTGGGTTTTTCGTGGGAAATTTTGCCAAAAATTCCTGTGTCAGAAAATTAATGGTGTGCATTTATTGTGTTATTTTCTTTCTTTAAAGTTGAGTTTCAATGGTGTTTTTATCAGTCTGAAAATTTGAGTAACTTACATCCTTCATTAAAATATGGGTTGGGCATTAAACAATGAATATTTTTTACATTTAAACCAATTGTTGAAACTGAGAAAAATTTTCATCCACTCCTTGGTTTTTGGTAACTTCTCCTCATATGTGCTAATCCTGGAAGGAAACCCTATGCTAAACCACCACTCCACCAATTTGAGTTAAGAATCCATGATGAAGCATAACCACACTCAAACCAATTCAAGTTGGCTACCTTGGGTTTGAATTTACCTCCTTGAGTTATTTATGTATGTGCTCTCTCATTGTTGAAGCTAATACTAAACTTTGGATCACTTTCCCTATGATACCTCACTTTGTTGTGAATGTTGACAGTATTAAGAATATGTGAGGCTTATTTTTTGTTGTGGGATCCAATAGAGAGACTTATTTTTTGTTTCAAATGTTGGAAATATTAAGAATCTATGAGACTTATTTTTGTTGTGGGATCCTATTAGAGAGTTAGTCTAGTTGTATGAATCCCTTGCTTCCATTATATAACTCTACTAGTCTAATTTCTAACATAGGAATCTAGGAAATGGGATGCTGGTACCATGAGGGATGGATTAGGAGAAGGGAGTCACATCCGATAGGAAGTGGAGAATTATAGGAGAGTGGTAATGGGAAGCAATATGGTTCTTGTAATAGGTATTTCCAAGAGTTTCTATACTAAGTGTGCCTCTACCTGTGGATCCATGGTCTCATCTTGGGGGTGATATTTTCAAGTGAGATAGACTTTACTGTGTTTATGGTTGGGAGGAAAGTTGTCTCATTGAATCCATTTTATGTTGAAGATAAGTATTTGTTCATATGATTATTTATGTTATTTTAACATGTTTGCATGCCATAGAGGATGAATTGTATTTTGGATTTGTTTATGGATTATGTGGTAGGATTTTTATACAGGATGGTTGTCTCTCATACTTTAAAACTCTGAATGGCTTTAAATATTCTCTACCACCTATTTCATTCTCTTCCTTTTCATGATTTATGATTGTAACTCTCATAATGTTAAGAAGGGTATGCTAGATATGTTCTGGTTCACCCATTTATGCTATTTTTTATGTTGTGAGACTTGTTACATTGCATCTGGAATGACGTTTCCAATAAGGATCACCTTTTGTTTCATTGTAAAAGATTTCCAAGTGACTAATTTATGACTATTTTGGTCAGTATTATTTTCAGTAATGAAGGAAACACATCCTATCTTTTCATTTAAAGATCCATTGTTGTAGAGTTGATTGTATTATTGTAGATATGATTGTATTATTTGATATATTATTTTATCATCATGTATACTATTTGTATTGGTGATTGATGGCTGGAGGGAAGCAAGCCATATAATCTAAATCATACTAGTGAAATATGACTATAGAGGATAGCAACGAGATTTGATCACATGGAGGCTGTAGTTTACTTCCTGTGCTATTTCCTTTGTTATTGTTTATGTGGTTGTTGATGGAATCCTGTGAATATGTTTTAATGTTATTGTTATTTAATTCTATCATCACACACATCACGATACTAATAAGTAAACAACATGTGAAAGATAAGTATCATGCAGGAAAACTATAATCACAACACATACTAATCATGATTTACAATCCAATATTTACTATCAAGTACTGGATTTAATTGCATGTTCATTATCATAATAAAGATCCTAAATACCAAGTATTATTTATGAATAAATTACGAAATACATTATTATTATGTTTAATAGTGCACACATTTGAGGGAAATGTTATGTTTCATTTTCATGCACTTTATAAGGCTATTTTCTTATTGTATGGCTTGTTAGACTAACCGTAGAACACCTTATTCCATTTTTTAATGTTTAATATAACCTTTTCCTAGATCTCCTAGTTCCTTTGTCCTTAGTTTTTGTTTGGGGATACTACAACTTGCAACACAAATTACAATGAACCAAGTACTTGTCTTATATTCTTCCTATCAATTATTAATAGAAATAGAATTAGTGAAAATCCTGAATGATGTTGTTTCACTATGCTGAAATTTTGGATGTTTCTTATGACTAAAGAATGTGTTTGTAAGTGTATAATTGTCGTTGAATGTGAGAAGAAGACAAGTATTGACAAGCTAGAGAAAATATAGGCTATGGAGACAAATTTAATCTCAATAACTCGTGAAGCTAAGAAAATTCGAGCTAAACTTGGAAATGCTAACAAGAGAGGGAATGGTGTTGAAAATCCAAGTACAATAGTGTATGTTCCAAAAAAATTTACCTTTTTTTTTAACACCATAATCTACTTAAGTCTGGAAAGAAAGAAAATTAAAACTAATGTTCTCAAAGTCCAGCTACCCTTACTTTTGAAAAAATTTAAAGATCAAATTGTGGCATATGATATTTAGCTGGAGGATATGGCCTTGGTGTCGATATGGTCTACTATGTCATTGTCTACCTTTGAATGCACCAAGTCCATTCTAAGGTTAAAGAGAATCAAGAAAATAGTGGTTTGTATGAACTTGGAGTTGTCCAAGGGGACCATATGAAATACAGTATTCCCATGTACAGGTGAAAACTCGAAGTTGGGTAACACTTCCATGAGAATCGGGTGCCCAACCAACATAGCGGGATTTATTCGGCCAAATAATTATATTTATTCGGCCAAATAATGAATCCTTTATTCGGCCGAATAAACTTTAACGGTAACCATTTAATTTAACGGAATGAATTTCTAATCGGTAATTTTTATCAGCTTTTCAATAATTGTTCTGCTGAATAATTGTTCGACCAAACAATTGTTCAGCCAAACAATTGTTCAGCCAAATAATATTTTACCATATAAGGTCACCTGCAGCCTAATTTCCATTGTTTTCCCTGCAGGGATTTGTTGTCATCCTACTGCTCCCACCACCCGTCGCACCACCCGTCTCATCTCGCCACCTGTCTCGTCTTGTCTCGCCACCCATCTCGCCACCTGTCTCATCCTCCTCCACATCACCCAGTCATATGACGTGTACATTGGCCATCCTATCACCCCTCTACCTGTCTGGTTTCCTCTTGGCGTGGAGGTCTGTTCGACGTGGAGGTCTGTTCGGAATGGAGGTCTATTTGTGGAGGTGTACATGGTATTCTCATGGTGTGTTGTTGCTGTACTGCCCCTTGACTATGAGGTAAAGCTTGTCTAACTCTTATATAAATCTTGTCTAACTCTATATAAAGCTTTTCTAATTCTTAGATTATAGATAGTTAACATGTATTTGCATAATAAAGGTTAGAATCCTATGTTACAAGTAATAATAAGTAATGAGCTAATACTATGTAATATAAAGGCGATGATTTTAACTATGATAAAGCATGTAGATTTTTTTTCCACATCTATTCAATTACAAGCAATGCACTAGTCATGTCCACTTGTTATGGTATTACAACACTAGTAAAGTAAGCATAATAAAAGCATTGTCATAGTGATATCTGAATAAGGACCACATAATCTTTGTTAAGTCATCATTATGAGTACTCTTATCAGATCTATACCATTAAGATATTGTGGAAAGATAGTGTTGTAATTAGAGTTGAACAGCTCTGTCCATTTGGATAGAGTTGAACAACTCTGCCCATTTGGACAGATGTATGTTCTATACACACTAGTATATACATGATTATATTTATATATTACATAATTAGTACAGAGTAATAGCAGTATAGCTTAGCTTATGTGCTTGTTTCATATTACACATGATAAACAAGGGTAACCATTCTATTATGTTTAATGATTTCACCTATTGTATTCACGTAATCTCTAAGATCATAATTACAGTGGTAGTAAGCTAATGTAATACAAGTGATTCCACTACTGGTTATGAAGGTTGCACTTGTATAGTTTCCCTAATCAATACAGGTTAGTTATAAGCACAACATAAGTTCATAGAATAGAGTGTATTCAAAGCTTATATTGGTATAAGTAACATAGTGTTAAATATACCTGTGGTTAATATGAAGAGTAACAAGACTATTCAAGCTTACATGGTTATAAGAATCCATGGCCTGAACTATTCCCATAGATAACACGTGGTTAACAAATCCAATACAAATGAGAAACAAGCTTAAGTGTTCATAGTTAAGCATAGTGTAATAGAACTCCATAAGTAGTAGTATTATGCATAATATACAAATATATGAAACTGTAATAATACTAGTCTTAAATCTTATGCTTGGTGAAATCACGGTTATCATAGATAGAACTGTTCTAAGAGGGGCTAGGATAGGAGTCGTTCTCCCTAAAGGGCCACAATCATATAGTTTATATTGAATAAAATCCCAATTTCACCTGATTCCAACCAATACAAATGGTCAGGGCCTACATTCCACTTCCCCAGTTTTACAACAACCTCAAAACAAAACTCCCGGCCTCTAAGCACCCATAAATAGAATATTGTAGCTGATATACGCGTTTAACTTCTGCCAATTTGGACAGAGTTGAACATCTCTGTCCAAATGGACAGAGCTGAACAGCTCTGTCCATTTGGACATAGCTAATTGCAAAAAAAATTAAAAGAACATATGAAGCACTATTGATATAAGATCTTAGATTTTGAATTTGGCTTTAAGTGTAATAGTTATTTTAAATGATTTTAATTAAACAAAATTTAAAATAAAATTTGAAATCTGTTAATGTTTTTCTTTTTCTATATTTTTTAACTAGCTTATTCTTATTCTCTATGTACATGAAATTTTATAGAATATTTAGACAGCTCTATCCAAAAAAATCCATAACTTTTTAATTAGCTTATTTTTATTCTCTATGTACATGAAAATTTATAGAATATTTAGATAGCTCTGTCCAAAATAATCCATGGTTATTTAGTCTTAAATAACTCCACCAGATAAAAGATCCATGGTTGGGGTGTCCAAATGGACAGAGATTGTGGTGTCAGAAAATTAGATGTTTTATGTCATGGAAACTAAGGGAACTAGCAAGTTAATGGACCGTAGAGAAAGGGGTGTTTCTATGTAGGGTAAGGTATATGTGGGGTTTTGGTGGGTTATGCAATGATTAATTCATGTCACCATTAATGTAGCTGCAGTATGTAGCATCTCTAAATGACATTTAAGACTGCACAGGTTGTAGCTCTATCCAAATGGATAGAGATGATCAGCTCTGTCCAAATGGATAGAGCTGATCTCCTCTGTCCATTTGAATAGAGTTAATGAGATCTGTCCATTTGGACAAAGTTGAACAGCAAGTCCCATGGCACTTTATGACTATCTTAGTCCATGATGCATTGCATTAAGTTCCATTTCCATTTCATGCTTTTTCGAAACATAGAGAGAAAATGTTAGATAGAGAAAGGCAAGTTTAAAGAAATAATTGCTTTATTTTCTTATGGGGATGGAGACCAAAACAACCAGAAGTGTAATGTAAAACAATAGAGATAGGATGGAATAATGGGGGGGAATCCATAAGTGTATGTAGTCAGTCCTTATATTCTCACCTTAGTCCAAGTTGAAATATATATGTCCTTGCCATTTGATGTGATAAATCCATGAAATCACAATAGCTGATTTATAGCTGTCAATTGATTCACTGCCCTTACTCTTCATTGCTTTATACAACCAGAGGTACTAGGATATATAAATCATTGTAAACACTCCAGATCCCAGAATAAGGGAAGTGGAAGTATTTAAAGTTGAGAAATGAAGAGAAGGCAAGGAATGCCAGATATCTATTACGAGATTATGTCAGTTCGATCGAGACTGTGATGCAAAATAATCTAGAAATACTTTCTCCCTATGAGATTCAAGGATGAGCTAGTTGATTCACCTACGATATAATTTTAGTTGAATAAATAGAAGCTCTATCTATATTTAATAGTGATTCTCTCACTAACAACTCTATAACGACTAGGTAGCTAGTAGCCAACAGTAGTGTATGTCTGTAGAGTATGTAAGTACTTGCACTTGCCTTATACTATATTTTATACTTAGCAAAATGTAGTTCATGCACATGCAGTTAAAGAACTATTAGATAATATTAGTGATATCTAGGTCCTTATTGAAATCTTAGTTTTTATAGTTGCTAGGTCTTTGAAGTTGATTAATTAACATGTAGAAGGTTAGGCCCTTAGTGATTGAGGCATTACGGCTCTCAAACTCCAGGCCTGGATATTTAAGCATGACACACTATCTCCCCGCATTTTTCACCTCTCAACTTGCAAAATTATTTAATGGATCAGCATGTTTCGATTCAAATTACTCTACATTTCAACCTTCAGCCTCTGAACCAAAAAAAGTTTATGGCATGTGCCGGGGTCAAAACGTTATATAGCGTGCGTAGTAACCATCATATACCAGTGTATTTAGTGGATTTAGGGATATTCCTTAGCATGAAGAAGCCTCACCGTCTTTATATATGTTATTTCTCCATACCACCTTTGTTTTTCTATTTATATTTCATTGAAATCTTAGTTTTAATAGTAGCTAGGTCTTTGAAGTTGATTAATTAACATGTAGAAATTGATATTTGTGTAAACTTGTAGATATCATATCCAATGGAAAGAAAGCATCCTTTGAGACAAAAGCATAGGAGGCCATCACATTCTTCGGGAGTTGGTGTCCGAAATGAAAATCGAAGATTATCGACTTCACCTTGGGACTCAAGCTTATTTTATAGTTCACATTCATCTAATCATCGACGTGGCGATAGTGGTAGAGATGATTCCCTCTTATCATCTATGGGTGAACGTGGATCTCGACCTTCTGTACGGGAGACAAGTGTGGAAGCAGAGCAAGGTTCATAAGAGGCTCATCATCCTACACAAGGTGGAGAAGGTCAAGCAAGGATGCAATATGTCCAGCTAGCTGAGGGTTGTATGCCCATTACGACCTATCCATCATATTTACCAAACGAGATTCCATGGGAAAGTGGTCTTCAACAAATGACTCTTGAAATTTCTAGGGCTCACTATGACAAGCTGCAAACTAATCTTTCTAGTTTGGATCTTGATCCAGAGAAAAAACAAAGTATAGAGATGGTTTTACAGTCTTTACAAAAATTCATTGAGGTATATGAGGATCTTGGACCAACAACAGATGGTTTTGTTTCCTTGATGCAAAGAAGAAAGGCATAAGTGATGGGTCCAGACAAGTGGTCTGTTGTGAAGGATAGGGTGACTAGAGAATAGGCCAACTCAATGTTGAACTTCAAAGAGGGCCTAAAGCGGAAAGCATTGAAAGCGCAATATTTTAAGCACCCTAAACTTGCACATTTTGTACATGAATGGTTTCTTGCAGCCTATGGTCGGTTGCCATGGAACGATGAGGTTCCTAATTATTTTGCTAGGTTTTTTTACGCTGAATATTTTTAGGAATGAAGCCAAACTATACTGATATTCATTCCAAGTTTTATGGAGTTGGAAAGGGGAGGATATGCAATCGAAAAGGTGCCCTTCGAGAACCTAGTACTCTTCCACCTCCACCTTCGATATCTCGTCCCCGTAGGCTTGTGACTTACAAATCAGAGATGGAGCCCACATCACAAGTTGGGACAACTGCAAGGCATAATGTTGCCGAAGGTTTGACTTCAGCATTTGTAGGAGTTGATGTTGGATTGAGTCAAGAGAGGGCTCGAGCCACTATTTGGAAAAAAAAATTTATAAAACAAATGAGTCATGAGTTAGATTATATGGGAATTGAAGATCTAAAGGCCTATGCCAAGCTTTGTCATACTATAGCTTCGGATAGAATATCTAATGACACGTCAAGTATAGGAGAGGTTTGTGTACTTCCAATCTATTATTTTTATTTATTTATTTTGAATTAAACTTTTTGTTACATTATATCTATGTATGATAAATTATTTTTTGATGTATAGTAATAAATACGTTACGTAAATGTTTATTGTTTTTAGTTTTTTCGATTGTTAAATGAACATAATTTTAGAGTCTCCACTAGTCAAAATGTTGGAAATGTAGAAGAGCATATTGGAGAGATATATTTAAAATTTACACATTTATATTTATGTTTGAAAGATTTTTTTTGTTTTTAAATTTAACTATGTATCGTATTGTTAATTTGACTTATTTATGTAGGTTTCATTAAATTCGAACTTTTTAGATGATTTTCCATCTATTGTGAGCTAATGTTTTTTTTTTTAAGTTAATTGCTAATCTTAATATTTTTTTCTTTTACTATGATTTATTTATTAACAAAATTTAAATTTTAAGGGAAGAGAACATATCGAAATTGGAGGTGAAGATATAGGTTCTTTGATGGATGTGGATATTGGCACCGGGGTAATTTTGTTCATAGTTGAATTGTTCTTTGATATATATGTTTAAATAGTTTAAATAATGTTTGACATTTGTAAATTGCTTTTATATATGTTGAAGCTTCGGTCTCTTCGATCTTTTCGAGGCAAAGGAAAGACTCCATTGAACGATAGTGTTGGAATTGTAAGTTTAATATTTTATTTTTTTGAATTTAGTTTAAAATAGTCTAAATAATTTGTAAGATTTATAAATTG
>LPNX010528412.1:82694-99678 GCA_001517045.1 Pseudotsuga menziesii
AAGTATGGATTGGATAGAATCTCATAAAGCTGTTATCGACTATTTGTAGAAAAATTTTAGTAGTGTGGATGAGGAGGATAAGTATCATACACTAAATGAAATTTATAGGCCTTTTATCTACACGCCAAATTTCAGAACTACAATGTAAAAAGTGTATTGGGAAAGGGTGTCAACTTTATGGCATCAAAATTAAAGAATTTGAGCTCGAAAAATAAAAATGGAATTGGAACAATTTCCTATTTTAAAGGAATTTGAAGTTGTATTTTGTGATAAGATATCAATATTACCACCTAAACGATATTTAGATTTTAACATAGATCTAAGGTCATTTTCAACACTAGTATCATGAGCTCCATATCATATGAGTATCCCAGAATTAACAAAATGAACAATACAATTGCAGAAGTTACTATAGACAAATGATATTTTCAGCCTAGTGTATCTCCTTGAAGAGTACCTGTTTTGTTCATGGTTGTGATAGTAATATGATAAATGGTAATGTATTATTATTGTTTACTGTCGTTCATGGATAACTTATAGTTGATGAATAGATAACCAACCATTGATGGCAGATAAGTAGAAGAACGCAAGCTAAAAAAAAAATTCGGCCGACGAAATTTTTTTCGACTGACAATTTTTTTTTTGCGTTTGGGTTGTAAATAACGGTTCCGTAATGAAAAAACATTGTTCGGCTGAATAATTATGCGGTCGAATAACCTCTGAGACCTAAAACCTGCACAATTTTCAAGTTTCTCCATTTTCGGAAGGTAAAATAGATGCCTTACACTACAAATCGACTATCAAACTTGATACCATTAGTTTCGTCATTGAATCTACTTTCCGTAGGTATA
The DNA here is from genome assembly GCA_001517045.1 of Pseudotsuga menziesii. Taxonomy (NCBI): domain Eukaryota; kingdom Viridiplantae; phylum Streptophyta; class Pinopsida; order Pinales; family Pinaceae; genus Pseudotsuga; species Pseudotsuga menziesii. The sequence goes on from LPNX010528412.1 coordinate 83,546, forward strand.
GATTTTGTTGTGTATAGGTGAGATCCGCTATTTTTATTTATTTTTTGTTTCTTAACATGTGTCGAGTTTCGTTTCATCTCTTTCAACATGCGGTGAAATGAAAAATATATAAATTTTAAAATACACCACCTAAAAAATTGAAACAAATATGGTGCACTTAATTGGAGTGTCTACCTCAAAAGGATATTCATAGATTTTTAAATTTTATAGTCAATTGAGAGAAAAGTGGCGCAACCAAACACATGTTGAAAAACGACAAGGTTTCCCCATTGATCAAATTCAAATAAATATTATAATTAGTGTATAGATCCGTTGGTTACAAAATTATAGTCATCGCAATAGTATATTGTGTGTAGATTGCTGTAACATATTTTGTTTATGCAAAACACAAGTTTAACAATGATTTTAGGGGCGCAACCAAACATGTATATTTTTTAGTTCTTTCATTTTATAAGGACACACTGTCAAACATTTTCTGAAATGACATATCAAATCTCAGTAAAAAAAAACTGAAAAAATTATGAATAGAAAGCTAACATAATTCTCTAAAAGTTTTGTTTTTACTTGAAAGTGAAATTCTAAATGAAAATATCACTTTCGTTCGCCCAAAATTGAAAAACATGAAAAAAATCAAATTTATTTTCGCATAAGACCCCTCAAAATAGACACCCATCTTCATGGACTCACTCATACATAGATAAATGACACTGAGAAATCTCGTGCATTATAACATAATTTTATATACCAAATATTAATTTTGGTTGAGCTTTGTACATTGTTTACCAGAAAATTTAATTTATTTGGAATATTAGTCCCTCTTTACTATCACAAATAAAATTAATTTTCTATATTTTTTTGCTATTTGGAATTTTGTTCCAAATTTCCATTTCAAAGGGAGGGACATTGCTAATCGCATCCCTTGTTTATTTGCTATTTAAAGATTGTTTAAAAAAAAATTAAACAAATGCTTAAATAAGGTTTATGACTTAATAATGTTCCCAATTTAATTTTCATTTTATTTTCCTTTGAGTTTGGTTTATGATATGATAATGTTCACTTTGAATTTGTGTTTTACTTTGCTTTGGTTTTGGTATTATGACATGGGTAGTGAAAAAATTGTATCTAAATTGTTTTATAAGTTGCAAATGTTTTAGTAAAATTAAATTGTGATCTTCTCTTATGGATTGATAATTTATTTTATAATTTTCAAAGGATTTATTAAAATTAAATTGTGAAATGGCTATGTTGGATTAACTGGAACAAAAAAATCATGTACTCATGGTTACCCCAACATAATTCAACGATATAAGATAATACTCATGTGTACAACATCATAATTCAACAATTTTGAAGTTGTAAAGTTGGTATTCAAAGGGATGAAATGAGCATAGCTGATTAAATTATCAACTAGCAAAAAAAAAAATACATACAAGCAACATAATAAACAATATTGTATCATTAATTATTGTATTTTATCGTGAAATTTAATAATTATATATATCAACTTTATTATAATAAAACAAAGATTTCATTAAAAAACACCCAAGGTAGCTTTTTGTAAATTAGAATAGAAGACATTTTTCTCTTTGAAAAAAAGTTGTCCATATCATTATGAACCATAACCAAATATAACCACACAACATTATGGACACAAAATTATTCTAGAGAGGTTAGTCATGGCTCCAACTCAGATTAAAGGTTGAAATAATAAGAAATAATAAAGACAACCATATACATGTATCGAAAATTACTCCTGAATATCAAGAAAAAGTATTCATATATAACCCATATAAGTAATATAAAAAATTATTCATAAACATGAAGAAAAATGATTCATATAACCCATATACTTATTGATGATAGAATTTTCTAAATGTTTGCTATATATTTTGGTCATCATATGTTATTCTCAATAAATCTAGTAAGTATATTAACACGAATCCACCTCTCATAAACAAACAAATATAATTCTAGTAATTACCACGAAAATTAGTATCCACATAAAGAAATAAATTATTGGCATTTGACGGGATGTCATAAAGAAATTACATCCCGTCAAAAATAAAGAAATAATTCAACAATATGACATCCCGTCAAAAATCACTTTATCCGGGTGTTACAATACAAAACCAATAAATATGGAACACTACATATCCATATATGTCGAATGCGAATATAAAATATTGAAATGTTGTTCAGAAACAACATCATAATGGAATATCATCTTCAATTATTTGATCATGATTGACTTCGTCATTTTCCATCTTCTAACTTTCATCTTTTTTTCTTAGATGGAACTTCTATTAACTTTATATGAGCTATGAATACCAAAAGACTATATTGGGAGCATATGACGTTGGGTTTATAGTCTTTTGTGAATATAAATTTCAGTTTGACATGTTTTTTGAAAAATCATTAACCTTTCAATCTAATCTAATGGATCCTCTTTCATATATTAAACCTTTATTATTGAGCCCAAGAGGTATATCAATTAGTTGGAGATTCTTAGTAGAAGACCAAAGTAGTCAAGTTTGGAGGTTCAAGTCTTTGGATCCTTCATGGTTAGGCTCTCATATCTAGAGATAACAAGGTGACGCCCCTTTAGGTGGACCCCTTAAGAATTATTACCATGGATGTAGTGAGCCCTCCATCTTATGGGGTTGTGAACCACATGAAAAAAAAACCATTATTATTGATAACCAAGAGGTAACTCAATTGATTGGAGATTATTTGTCCAATACTGAAGTAGTTGAGGTTAGAGGTTCAAGTATCTAGGTCCTTCATGGTTAGGATCCCATACCTGGAGTTCACAAGGTGTGGGAGTTCACAAGGTGTGGCCCCTTCAGGTGAAACCCCTCAGAATTATTACCATGGATGTAGCGATCCCTCCATCTTCTAGGGTCGTGAACCACATGAAAAAAAAAAACATTTATTATTATACTCATCTAACAACTTCATATTTCTCTCTGTGCATTGCATTAAATAATATTTAACTATCTATTTGTTGTTTATGGGTGCAACCACAATTAAGACATGATTTCCTACATGCGAGGCCATTTGTTAAATTCATATTCATTAGCAAGCAATTCATTATCAATGTGCAATTTTACACACACACACACACATAATGAACAATGTTTGAAAATAAAAATAAAAATATTCTTAAACATTTTAATGTTACTTTCTTTAACAAGGTCAAAAATTCTATCACCCACAATTGTTACTGCAATGTTCTCTGATTCCAATTTCTCCAAGCTTTTGAGTGGAATGTTACCATTTTGATTAACTATTGTTTGTTTCCAATCTTTAACATAATTGTCAACTATGTTTTCACAAACATGTATGGATCTTGTGTCCTCTATACAAATTGGACAAAAGCATGATTTCTTCCTACTATGAAATGCAAACACATTTTGGAAGGATTTTGTTCTAATTGATTTCAAATCTCTAGGCTCGTGCATGGTTGTAGGTTCATATAGGATTGATATTTCTACATCTTGGATTCCAATGTGTAAAAAAAATCTATGGTGTGAACAATTTATTTAGGAAAATAAAAGGTCAGTGTACATGTTAAAATAAAATTGAACTATTATAGATATTGTTCTTTACATTTAAAATTTAAAAAAATCATGAACAAAATATTTACACACCTTTGCACATCTTTTGATTGTTTATTGTATGCATGGCTTATATTTTAATGAAACTAGTGAAAAAATTGATCATCTAATACAAATCGGTCAGTATAATGGTTCATCTTTTACCTTCAAAGTACTAATTTTGTATATGCCCCTCCACAATCATGTTCTCCTTTTCCATGACCAATCTTAAAGAAATTCCAATAATTTTTAATGTTTGTTTTCCTATGACGGATAAATAACTAGAAGAATGGCCAGGAATGTTTATATTTCTATACACATCCATCTAAAAATGTCCAATGTTCATTGAATTCAACTCCACATTTTTCAATGAGTCATAAATAATATCAAAATAATGTTGTACAAATTTTTTATCATGTGTCTGATCAGCACTTATATAAAAGATATTCTTTAATCACATGTCGACTATCATTTATGTTTTCTATATCATGAACAATTTGTTGAGCATGTTGTTAGTTTTTCAACTTTAAGCTAGCATTATTAGGATATTTAATTGAGAGAATAACAAGCACAACAATCAAACACAAGAGACAATGAACACACTGTTTTTCTTCGCGGAAACCATAAATGGAGAAAACCCCACAACTTCCTCAGAGATACAATCAGCACCAAAATAGAAAATCCCACAACAGTAAGTGATCTCCCGACAACAATAACCTTCTTATCTAGCCCCAGTGTCTTCTCCTTCCTCAACTATGTGCTACACTTGAGTGTGTATGTGATGTGTGCTAAATAGAGAGTCCAGCTCTCTATTTATACTAATCCTGGCATGACTAAAACCCTACTAGGGCCGAACTCTCTAGGAGAGTCTAATAACCCTAGTGCCCAAGAACTGCAGGGACTTTAACCCTTAGACAATAGGAGAGTTACCCTCAATGACTTGACATGACTTGTTTACATTATAGATCCTCCTGATCGAAAAATCAAGGCATGACAACATGACTCAATTACATAATAGATACATCTCATAATAAACATCGGGTTACAAGACATAAGATACATAGATGAATACATTCCGAAGTTACAAATACATCAACACTCCCTCTTAACTAGGAAGGTATTCTTTCGACACAATTTTCAGCATTGGTCTTCTTCTCTGCATCAACCGGATCATCTCATCATCTTCATCTTCAAGCCTTCTTAGTCTTCAAGTATTCTTCATCTTCAAGTCTTCAAGTCATCTTCTTCTTGAAGTCTTCTTCATCATGGGATCTGCATCATCATGACTACTGGCTCATCACTACTGGATCATCATCATATGCTATCTCTTAATGGTGCTATCTTGATTCTTCTCATCACAGGAAGTTCTACAAAGTCAATCTTGTAGGCCTACCCTTCATGTAGGTCTTCATCAATGCTTATATCTGACATGTAAGTTAGAATGGCCCGCCCAACTCTTACATCTGACCTCATCTTGTCAGAAAGGCATGCCTAGCACTCACATCTGACCTCATCCTGTCAGAAAGGCCTAGCACTCACATCTGACCATGTGTAAACACATCATGCTAGAATGGCTCAGCACTTATATTCGACCATGTGCAAGCACACCGCATCGGAAATGCTCTGCACTTACATCCAACCTCATCATGTCAGAAAGGCACAGCACTTATAGTTGACCATGCTTGAAAGCATCGCATCGAAAGGCCTCAACACTTACAATCCGACCATGCACAAAGTACCACATCGGAAAGGGCTCTGCACTTACAATTCGACCATGCACGAAGCACCGCATCAGAAAGGGCATGCACTCACATCTGATCATGGAGGAACTAACCCTACCATCGCATCAGAATGGCCCCCAGTCCTAGACTGAGCTACCTAGTAACTTACCAGGTGCCTCCATTTCCAGAATGGCAGTTGCCCTTACATCTGACCTACTCATCAGAATGGCCAACGCTCACATATGACATGGGAGGAACCTAATACTTTAACCATGACAAAATGGTTCAGCCCTTACATATGATCAAGTGGGAACACATCCCTCTATCACATCAAAATGGCTTCTCAGTCCTAGACTGAGTTTTCTTGGTAATTGACCAGGTGCCTCCATTCCTAGAATGGAAGTTACCCTTACATCTGTCCTACTCAACAGAATGGCTAGCACTCATATCTGACATGGAAGGAACCTAAATCCTCAGACCATGACAGAATGGCTCAGCCCTTACATCTAACCATGGAAGGAACCAATCCTCTCACCATGTCAGAATGGTTATTGGTCTCATCACTTTTCCTTGGAGGAAACCTCAATATGGAGAACACCAAGTTTCTCCTTGTAGTACTCAAACATCAGCCTAGCCAATGGCTTCATCAATACATCAGCTATATGTTCCTCTATTGCAACATACTGGAGCTTCATTGCTCCCCTCTACACCATATCCCTGATATAGTGATACTTGATCTTGATATGCTTCGACTTGTCATTGAACACTGGATTCTCTGACAACTTCACGCAACTCTGGTTGTCACAATGTATACAAGTAGCATCCAACTGGATATCAAATATATCAGATAGTAGCTTTCTCAGCCATACTACCTCACAACTAGCTGAACAAGCTGCAACATACTCTGGTTCAGCTGTACTCAGTGCCACACAAGATTGCTTCCTATTAAACCAAGAGATCACACTTGATCCCATACTAAAGCAACATCCTGAAGTGCTCTTCCTATCGATGGCACTGCCTTCCCAATCTGAATCAACATAAACCTCTAGGCTAATCTTCTGATTTGACTCATACTTGAGCCCATAATCAACTATGCCCCTCAAGTACCTCAGAATGTGCTTTAAAGCAATCAAGTGAACATTTCTTAGATCTGTCAAGAACTAGCTCAAGGTGTTCACAGCAAAGCAAATTTCTGGTCTCATGTTCGTCAGGTACATCAAGGACCCAATCATTTGATGATACATAATAGCATCAACTGACTCTGATGAAGCATCACTCAATAGGTTCAGGTTCAATTCCATAGGTGTGGCCATGGATTTGGAGTCCATCATCCCAAACCTCTTTAGGATCTTTACTGCATACTTCCCTTGTCCAAGAAGGATTACATCTGCACTCTGCCGCACCTCCATGCCTAGGAAATAATGCATCATACCCAAGTCCTTCATATCGAACTTGGCAGCAAGATTTCTCTTCATATCAGCAATCAACCCATCCATACCTATCACAAATAGATCATCTACATATAGTAGGAGCATCACTGGGTTTCCATCTTCAACCTCGTAGTAAAGGTTGGAATCTGCTTTACTTTTGGTAAAGCCCAAACTGGATAGAAAGCTGTCAATTCTGTCGTACCAAGTCCTGGGTGCCTGCTTCAAATTGTATAGGGCTTTCTTCAATCTGCATACATGAGACTCTCTATCATGTGTCTCAAAACCGAGTGGTTGTTCTACATACACTTCCTCTTCTACTACACCATTCAAGAAAGTAATCTTGACATCCATCTGGTGTATCTTCCATTTCATCACTGCATCCAGAGCTAGCACTGATCTGATGGAAGTGTATCTGGCTATAGGGGCAAAGGTTTCTTCATAATCTATTCCTTCTTTCTGAGAGAAACCCCAAGACAAAAAATCTTTCCTTATACTTTTCAATGCTACCGTTTGCAACATGCTTGATCTTGTAGATCCATTTGGAAGTTACAACCGACTTCCCTTCTAGTCTTGGGACAACATCCAAAACATCATTCTTCATGATCAATTGGTACTCTTCAATCAGAGCATCCTTCCATTATTTCCATTCATTTCCATCTTCATAACTGGAATGTTCTTTATCATTGAAATCACATAGTAAATCTACATACCCAGAGCAGGATCTGGTCCTCTTTATTTCTCCATGATTCTTTTCTGGAGCCCCATATCTTTCTGCACCTTGGATAATTTCACGTACCCAAGCAGGTTTCCTCTTATGAGGATTCTTTTCCAAAGGTGGATCTATAGGTCTTTGTGGTTCTTCAAATTCTTGATCTTCTTCTTGAGTTTCTTTGTTCATGGTTGTATCATGAATTTTGGGTGCTTATGCTTCTTCAGGTTCTTCAGCAGGTCTCTTTCTATATTTGTTGTAAGCTGTGTCTTCATCAAATGTCACATCCTTGTTGATGTCAATCTTCTTGTATCCTGGGAAATATATTATGTAAGCCTTCGAGCTTTCAGAGTATCCCACAAATATACCCTCCTTTCCTAAAGAATCTAATTTTGTTCTCTTCTCTTTTGGGATTTGTAAGTACACAGGACAACTGAATATTCTGAGATGGTTGACTTTTGGTTTCTTGCCAAAGAAGACTTCTTCAGGATTCTTGTTCTTGAGTACTCTATGTGGAGTACGGTTCTGTACATACATCGTTGTTCTGGTAGCTTCCACCCAAAGATGCATAGGAAGATCTTGATCATGAAGCATAGCTCTTGCAGCTTCCATGATAGTTTTGTTCTTCTGGTCCACAATCTCATTCTGTTGTGGATTATAAGGAGTGGACAACTCCCTCTTAATCCCTAATTCTTTACATGGCTCTTTAAATTCATTCGAAGTGAATTCTCCGCCATTATCTGATCAAAAGGTCTTGATCTTGTTTTCAGTGTGATTCTCAATCAAGCCTTTGAATTCCTTAAACTTGTTGAATACTCTGTCTTTGTTCTTCATGAAGTAAACCCATGTCTTCCTAGAAAATTCATCAATAAAAGAAACATAATATGCATACCGGCTTAGTGATATTGATGACATAGGACCGCATACATTGGAGTGGATGATTTCCAATATTCCTTTTGCTTTGATTTCACTACTTGGAAATGTCTTATTGGTGTTCTTTCCTTTCGCACATCCTCTGCAGACCCCATCATGTTTTTCCTATATTTTTGGAAGACCTTCAACAACTTTGCTTGCAAGAGGTAGTGCTTTGTAATGCACATGTGCAAGCCTTCTATGCCAAAGTTCACCTGGCTCTACTGTGTCATGGACCAAGGCTTGTTCTAGATGGCCTTTCAATTTGTACAAACCTCCTTCTTATTCACCAATCACTATTGCATCATCAATAGTCTTTCCTTTTGGCCACATGATGACTTGACCATCTATGAATGCAACCCTCATTCCTTTTGCATCCAATGTTGATATGGAGAGAAGGTTCTTCTTGACTCCTGGCACAAACAAAACTTCCTTCATTGTTATATACTTTCCAGAGTCTAACTTATAAGAAGATTCCCCACTACCTTTTATTGGATATTGGTAGTCATCGCCTAGCTTCACCTTGTGAGGTGATTCATGTTTTGAAATTTTCATAAAGGATTCCTTGAATCCATTCATATGTTTGGAAGCCCCACTACCTATAATCCAATCATCACTTCCATGAGTAATGTTTCACGTGAGAGCAGAGATCAAAACGTATTCATCCTCACTTGAAGAATATTCACTTTCATATTTGGTTCTCTTTGATGAAGGTTCATCATCCTGTGTAACATGAGGATGATGTCTTCTTTTGTTTCCCTTCTTCTTGTGAGAGCTACTTTTGTTCTTAGTACAATCTCTAGCAAAGTGTCCTTTTTCATCACATGTATAGCAAATGTACTTAGACCTATCTCTAGGCTTTCTAGAGTTATTCCTATGATGAGAGTACTTACTTCTGTGATGGCTGGATCTAGATTTCTTGGATTGTACTATGAGAGATTGATCTTCACTTCCTATCTTCTCTTCTCTAGCTGCTATCCGAGCTTCTTCTTGAGAACATTCTTCCCACAGTCTGCTAAACTTGACTAACTTATTTCTAGCATAGATCCCTTGAATGAAAGAGTCCCATGTCCTAGGGAGACCATTCAAGGTGGTCATCACAATTTCTGCATTCTCCACTTATTCATCTACTGCTTCTAATTGTTCCTTGATATGAGAAACCCTTGTGAAGTAAGAATGGATGGTATTTGCATTCTAGATATTCACATTCTTCAGTTGATTCCTCAGAGTCATCTTTCGGTTTATGTTCTTCCCTTCAAACAATTTGGTTAGGGCATCAAACATACCTTTAAGTGTCTTGAGAGAGGACACCTGTGGGATAAGGTGATCCTTGATAGAATCAGCAATGATCCTCTTTGCCATAGCCAAAGTCTTCCTATGTAAGGGCTTAGCCTCATCTCCCTCTGGAACTGGAACCTCCTCATGGATGTAGGAGTGCAACTCATTTTCTTCCAGGATCAGGGAGATCCTATACTTCGAGGCATGAAAGTTATCAGCTCCCTCAAGATTCTCATCAAGCTTGGTATGATGAGACATCTTAACTGAGAACCTCAAATGGAAATACAAAAGATTTAGATCTTACCAGGTCAAGATATCGGATCTGGATTTGGAGCTGAAATCCTGTATTGCTGGATCAAGAGAAAATTATGGTTTTTCTTTTCTAGAGTTCTGCCCACCCAAATTCCTTGAAATTTATCCCTAGCTTTGATTTTAGAGAGGAAATCAATTCAGGCCTGGGTGCACTGAAAAATTCCTCTTCTATGAAAAGCCCTAATTTTCAGCAACAGTGTCGGGTCCAAAACTAAAAAACCCCAGAATTGGATTCTGCTTCAACAGAAAGATGCGCCCTAAGGAGGAGAGTTATTCCACCTTAATTTTTCTGAAAATCTATGGAGGAAGATCCACAAACTAGGAATCCCTAGTTCCCGCAGCTAGATAGTGTCTTCTTCTCAGGTTAGCTCTGATCCCATGTTAGTTTTTCAACTTTAAGCTAGCATTATTAGGATCTTTAACTAAGAGAATAACAAGCACAACAATCAAACACAAGAGACAATAAACATTTTTTTTTTCCTCAGGGAAACCATAAATGGAGAAAACCCCGCAACTTCCTTAGAGATAGAATCAGCACCAAAATAGAAAAGCCCAAAATAGTAAGTGATCTCCTGAAAGCAGTAACCTTCTTCTTATTTAGCCCCAGTTTCTTCTGCTTCCTCAACTATGCGCTACACTTGAGTTTGTATGTGATGTGTGCTAAATAGAGAGTTCACCTCTCTATTTATACTAATCCCGGCATAACTAAAACCCTACTAGGGCCAACCTCTCTAGGAGAGTCTAATAACCCTAGTGCCCCAGAACTGCAGGGAATTTAACCCTTAGACAATAGGAGGGTTACCCTCAATGGCTTGACATGACTTTTTTACATTATAGATCCTCCCAATCGGAACATCGGGGCATGACAACATGACTCAATTACATAATAGATACATCCTGGAATAAACATCGGGTTACAAGACATAAGATACATAGATGAATACATTCTGAAGTTACAAATACATCAACACATGTATATATATAAGTTTTACAAATATAGAAACTTGGTCAAAATGATAGTATTCACTGTGTATCTCTCTTTGTATAGCAAATGTGTAATTCTTTGCAAAATCAACCACCAACAAAATTGTCCCTAGTGGAAAACTTCACAAGATTGTCTAAATTGGAGGTATTTCCATCATGTTCTGAGTGAATGCTTGGTGTATTTATAAATTTATTTATCAAATTTCTTCAAAACATCTATCGCATAGATTTTATCCTCTTGCAAATCAATCCTTTTGAAAAGAACATTTATAGAGCAAATAGTATTGTGAGCATAATTGATATATTCATATCTAATCCAATAAGTTGTTAGGTTTGAAAATGACTAATCATTATCAACAGGATTATTTGGAGTGGTAAAGCTATAATTCCACAATGATCGCATTTCTTTCCACCAACACATTTTTGTGGAAAAATAACTCATCACTTTCTCTTTCACGCAGAATTTGGAATATGAAAGCATGACTTGTTGAAGGAGGTGAATTTGGCCAAAACATTTTTTACAAACTAAATAAAAGTGTCACAATGTAATTCAAATTCCACATGATAATGATAACTACATATGTCACAAAAATTGATATGCCTATTTTTTTTACTAAGGGAATCGAAAACTAAGGATGGGGATGATACTTGCATGACATGGGGTTCAGGGATCCAAAGGCTTGCTACCACTATACCCCTAGGTTCATCCACAAGGGCCAAACCATGGCACATGGGTCAATTTGGGGGGATTTGAACATGAGACCTTCCATTTACAACCATTTACAATATTTCCACTTTACCACTTGCTCTGCCCCCCACGGGAAAGTGATATGCCTAACTTACCATGGATTTTGTTTTACAAACACATTGATTGTCATATTAACTTCACAGTGATCATCTTTGAATTTATTGAATACTATATTTTAGTCATCTCCAATATATTTTTTGCATGGTTTTCATAATAATTTTGTGATATTCTTCATCGTATCACATCCCTTATGTCTAGTGAAACCCGATAATTTTTCACCCAATATTCATGCAACACAGATTTAACACTTTCTCCAAGTCTACCTTTGTAGGGTTTCCTACAAATGGTTTCCTATCATTTTAATCTATTTGCAATTAGAATTTGTTATATTTTTACAATTTTTTCAGTGAGGTTCCTATTACTTTTGTCATTTTTCTTGTCCAACCTTTTTTCTAGTACTAGATGAAATAATTTTGTTTGTATTTCTCTATGTGTAGTGCTAGTTTGTTTTTTTATATCTTGCAAAAGTTTTTATTGCACCAGACATATTTTTAAACACATTTTGCTTCACAATTGAATCTTTTGTCGCCTTTTAAATACCCAATAACGATGTATCTTTTTAAACTTCTTGAACACTAACAAACATATCGGAATTTGAACTTGTGTTTCCATTAATTAATTTTTTATAAATATTCATATATATGTTGAGCACGATATCATATAATATGGTTAGGTTTTTTATCCTGAATTTGTCGTTATTGAGATTTTGTAACATTTCATACTCAATGTTGATATCACCTATGTATTTACATTTAATTTGATTTAGCATATCAAATATACTAAATTAGAAACATCAGAAAACATAGATCTCACATTCATTAAATTGTATTAAAAAATAAAACTCAATTATAAATTAAAATAAATCCACTCAAGTTGTGTAGTTAATGTTTAAAAATGATGAATCAACTACTTTAAAATATTGAAAATTATAATGTAATGAGTTTTACATGGTTTAAATAGTATGATATAATATGTACATACATATAGTTGACTCGATTTTTTCTTCATTTTGGGATTCAACAATTTCTTCAACATCTTGATCCACTTTAGAAGGAAAATCTCCATCTGTTTGTTGCAATGTATTTTCAAAATTACAATCAATTATAAAAAAGAAATTATGGGATTTTAAACATTTATAATATATACATACCAGGTTCAATTTTCTATTCTTGAATTTATTTTCAGAAATTGTTTTATCAACATTAGATTCAAATCCCTCTTTACATCATCACTAGGTATCTTTTCAATATTTGTAAGCTTATGTTTCTTTTTTTGGTAGTAGAGTTTCTATTTTTCATTATGGAGAGCATCATCTTGAGCGCGATCATATTTATTTTGGTGTTTTCTTTTATTTTCCATTATTATTCAATCTATATAGATTTAAAAGGAAACTAGGGAGAGGTTAAAACTCTTGTCATTGTGGTATGGAACCTTGGAGTGTCTTTGTTATGCATATTTTTTGCATTGATCCAATTAAAAAAAAATTGTTAGACACAAAAATGTATTCATATGTTAATACAGACCATCTAGATTTTCATAGGATATTTTGTTTTTAATAAACATAAGTTTAATAATGAATAAATTGAACTTTAAAAACATGATAATTTCTTAATCAATTCATATTATAAGAACATGCTATCAAACAATTTCTAAATTGGCATATCAAAAGTCAGTAAAAAAAAATTAGAAAAAAAAAAGAAAGCTAGCAAAATCCTTGACAAGTTTTGATTTTTGTGAGGAAGGAGCCCCGTGTTATATTTTTTAACCAATGTTTCGGACTACCAAATAATTGAGTCCGTCATCAGGGAGGAAGCTCAAAACTGGAGAAATAACTGAAGGATAAAGGGATACTAAGCAATAAATAGATGGTCGATCTGACCTATGTTTTCCAAATCCATTTAACCTAAGTTTTGTTTTTACTAAAAAGTGAAATTCTAAACACAAAAATAAATTTTGTTTTCCAGAAGTTGAAAACTTATGAAAACAACATTTATTTTCTCAATCCCCCCCAGAAAAAAATAAAAAATGGACACCCAAAATTTGGGATTTAATCCAGTCTTTATTGGTTAAAGCAATGCTCATTTTGCTAGGAAATGAACTCAATATCAAAATCTCCAATATTATTCATGTATAGTTCTCGAATACGCACATAGGATTTGTATGCACTGGAAGCATAAGGGGAGTTTTGGGGATGGATCCCCTGAGGAAAAAAATGCTAGACCCTTCTAGTATATTGCAATTCCTTCTGGAACCCTCATGTGTATCATAAAAAGAGGAAGTGACTCATGGCATTGCAACATGCGAGAGAGGAAATAATTGTAAGTTTTTTGTTGAGTAATAATAAAATATTTAATATTCCATTGCCTTGCTTTTTTACATGCACATAACATGGTTTCCACATAAATACCGTGTTCTATTTTTATTTTTGTTTTCTTCTATTTTTATATTTTTTCTAACATCTAGTCACTAAATCCTTAAAAACTTGTAGGCATAGGATTTTTTGCAAGTGGGATTTGCAACAATGACAAGAGGTTTAACCAAGTTCAAGGTTGAGAAGTTTGATGGAAATAATTGTTATATTTTTATCATTTAGAAAATATGATATTAGGATCTTATATGAGACAATAACATGCACAACAATCAATCACAAGTGACGATAAACACAAAGATTTTCCTCGAGGAAACCATAAAGGAGAAAACCCCACAAATTCCTCAAAGATAGAATCAACACCAATGGCAGCATTAAAACCAAAAGACAGAAAGATGATCTCCAACAGTTTTCTCTCTCTCACTTGTGTGAGATTCTCTTCTCTCACCTATGCACTATAGCTGGGTGAGTGTGTGTCTCAAATAGAGAGACTCACTCTGTATTTATACTAGTTTCCAACTTGACAATTCCTTACCAAGGATGAATTTTTTAGGAGAGTCTAATAACCCTAGTGCCCCACAACTATGAGGACTTTACCCCTCGATCAAAAAAGGAGGGTTAACCTCTATGACTTTACATGACTTTATTACATTAATGATTCTCTCGATATGAACATCAGGTTACAATGAAATACAATAAATAAGATATACAAGTGAATACATTCCAAAGTTATAAATACGTCAACACTCCCTCTTAATTAGGAAGGTATTTTCTTGACACAGTTCATCAGCACAAGTCTTCATGGCAGGATCATCATCAAAGCTGAATCATCACAGGATCATCATCAAACATGGATCATCATTGGATCATCATCACCGAATCATCATCATTGGATCATCATCATGATTGCTTCCACTATCTCGATCAAATGGTGCTATCTCTCAATTCTTCTCTTCATAGGAAGTTCTAAAGAGCAAGCCCTTTTTCATCCTGGTTGTAGGCCTAGCCTCCATGTAGGTGTTCATCAACAGAGCTAGCCATTTTTCATGCCGAATGTACTACCTTTCTCTTGCAAAGAATTCCCCTATAGAGCCACTCCTTTTTCATACTGGGTGTAGGCCTCTAAAGAGCCATCCATTTTTCATGCTGGATGTACCTCTACAAATCCAACCCTTTTTCATGCTAGATGTAGGTCACTATAGAGGCAACCCTTTTTCATGCTTGATGTACCTCTACAGAGCCAACCCCATTTCATGTTGGATTTAGGTCACTACAGAGCCATTCCTTTTTCATGTTGGATGTACCTCTACATAGTTAGCACTTTTTCATGCTGGATGTAGGCCTCTATAGAGCCATCCTTTTTTCATGTTGGATGTACCTCTACAAAGCCATCCCTTTTTCATGTTGGAATTAGACCTCTATAGAGCCATCCCTTTTTCATGCTGGATGTAGTTCTATAGAGCCAGCCCTTTTTCATATTGGATGTAGTCCTTTCCCTTTGCAAGGTATTCTTCTAGAGAGCCAGTCTCTTTCAGTAATGGATGTAGTTCTGTAGATATAGTCCTTTTTCATACTAGATGTAGGCCTTTCCCTCTGCAAGGTATTTTGCTAAAGATCCAGTCTTTTTTCATACTGGATGTAGTTCTACAGAGCCATTCCTTTTGCATACTGGATGTAGGTCTCAGCACTTATATTTGACCATGAGAGGAACCAATCCTACCACCATGTCAAAAAGACATAACACTTACATCTGACCATGGTAGGAACCAATCCTACCACCGTGTTAGAAAGGGACAACACTTATATCCGACCATGGGAGGAACCAATCCTATGACCATGTCAGAAAGGAACAAAACTTATATATGACCATGGTAGGAACCAATCCTACCACCATGTCAAAAATTCTTAGAGGCTTATTGTTGCCGCCTTTTCACACACCTGGATCACGTGGCAGAAATATTCAAGCCACTCGGTGTGTCCTTGGGGGCAAGTCTCGAGTCAAGGCTGTCACCTTG
>LPNX010528412.1:100111-141512 GCA_001517045.1 Pseudotsuga menziesii
GCTATGTTCATAACGCACCCATTAGGGTGTGATAGAGATCGGTGCCCCAAGGTCACTTTTCAGTAGGTTCCCACTTCCTTTGGGTATTTTGCCACCGTAAAGGTTTGATCGAGGTGTTGGATTTTCACCTGATGGTTTGTTAATTGGGGAAAGTGAGTCCTGATTATGCTAGTCACCCTAGTGCTTTTGATATAGCTTGACTGATCGGATGAACCGTAGCCAAGTGCAGAGCATACACACTGGAGTCTTGTAATTTTTAATAAGTTTTTAAGAGATGTGTTCTTGATTAAAAGAAAAGCCTCCAAGAACCTCTTTCGATCCAAGTGGATCTCAATCGGGGAATTGAGGAGGGGTTAATTTTAAAGCTACTGATAAAAAAATGATAGAAAAAATAAAAAAACTAATCAAAACTAGTTTTCTGATTAATCCTACCACGAATCTCTTTCCCCTTTCGGGTCACTCGGGAAATCGTGGGGTAAGTATTATGATTACTTTTGAAAGTAAGATATGGAATATGGAATTAACAACAAGATCAAATGTACTACCCTGCAAATCAGATCAATTCTAGTGAAAGGAAGTAAGCAGAAAACGACGAAAATGGCACCGACACGAATCCCCCCAGGGGGGATGGGGAATGGGCTCGAAAGAGCCTATTCAAAGGATGATTTTATTACAGAGTTTAAAATATCAAAGCACTGATAAAACAGATCTTTCTTGGTCCTTATACAGGATGAAACCAAGATATTACAGTTTATACAAAAAAATTACAAATTATGTGACAAAAGAGAGACCCCTGGGGGGATTTGAGCGCTCCAAAAGCCACTTTGGACAGCAGCTTCCTTTATTCTCCGTCAAAACTGCTAAATGAAAGCGAGAGAATTAGAATAACAAATTCCCCAAATAATTTTAAGAGTTCCTTTGGGTCAGCCTACTTTATCTCAAAAAATTAATGAAATTAAACTAGCTAAACCGACGAAAAAGGAACCAAGGAAAGCAATCTTTCCTTGGGATCTTGGCTTTCTGTTTGTGCAGCCAATTAAAAGCACTGATTGCAGAATATTGAAATTATTGAACAGCAAAATAAACTACCTTAACAGCAAGCTATTAATTTTTCAATAAACTACTTGCGAAACTAAGGCAATTTTAGCTAGATCTCTTGAATTTGAACTTTATGTGCACAATGAAACTAAGATCTAGAAATTTGAAGGGATCTTGCTAATTATATCTATGTATGCTTTTCTTGATGAGATAGATCATATTTAAAAAGAAACCTTAAAGTAACAGTTTGAGGAAAGTTTAATAATTTTTAAAGGAGGAAGAGAGAGAAAGAGTGTTTGAAGGATTTGTCAGATCTAGTCAATCTGCTTCAGATCTGACTGATTTTAATCAAATCGGCTAAGAATCGATTGATTTATGATTTTGGATTTGCTCCATTATTCATCAATTTATGAATTAAAATAATCAATAATTGATTTTTGGGGATTTCTGACCTGAGTGATGGAAAATCACTCAAAACTAGGAAACAGTGGGTCCATGGGTTTACATGGTGCTCTTAGCTTGAAAATGAGCACCTACATGACTGAAACTGATTATTTGGTCCACTTTTAATACAAAATCAATTTTTTCAATTAAACTATTAAAAAATAGTCTAAGTTTTGCAAAAAAAAAAAATTAATAAAAAACACTGAAAAAACTAAAAAATTGAAAAAATGAAAAACACCTAGGGGGACTTAGACATGTTCATATGACTCAAAAATGATGTCTAACATGCTTATACATTGACACATAGACTCTAATAAACTCAATAGGCCTAAATGACAAGCCAACCACCCCAACTTTGGAGGTATGGAGTGAAAAACTCAGAAATTATCAGTCGTTTATTCAACAACCAATAATAACCAAGGGAAAAAACACCCTGGGCTGATCGGATTGACAAATGAAGTCTAAGAGACCGAGTCTTTTACAGACACTATCATGCTAGAACATTTATTACAATCCCCCCATGGGGTATGAACATGTGATATGATACAACAAAGCTTCCCGAAATCAAGACTGAAAGTTCTCTGAAGTCCGAACAAGTTATCCCTGTCCGGTTCACCCGGCTCACTTGATAGAACACCACTAAGTACAACTTAGGTGGTAACATTCTGGCTCCAACTGTGGGACGTGTGCTCGATCTTTTTTTTTGAGGCAAGGAGAGGATACGAGAACATCAGAATATCTGGCTGAAATGCCCTGTAAAAACATCTCAACTTGACAAGAAAAACCTCAGTAGCACAAGTTTTATAAAAAACCAAAGGAACCATTAAGCTGATTTATTTAAACAAAATAAATGTAACTAACTAAAAGAAGCAAAGTTTTATTATAGCTAAGTAGAAGTGCAGAAAGTAAATGCTCTCTTTCAAGGAGCTTATTTTCCTACTCTAAGCATGATATAAAAAGGGTTAAGTGTAATCAGAAATCCAATGTAACCACCTAAGAATTTTATTAACATAAAAAAATTCTCCTTGTCTTTGGTTACCAGCCAAAGTAAGGATACTTTATTCAAAAAATGCAAACCTGCGTGATGATCCAGAAGGGGAGGCATGGATGAGAAATCATAGGCATGAATAACATCGTCAAACTTCCTCCCAAACTGGTAAGTGCCTGCGCAGGCTGCTTCTATCCATGACTGGATAGGGTTGATGTACAAATTGGAATGATGAGGCAGATTGACTACACCATCATACTGATCATCAAGGTTTACTGGATGATAATTCACTGTATAAGCCCCAAGTAGCTCCAAGTCATGAGAAAACTCTATGTGTGAAGATGATAGTTGAGACTTATATTCTAATAACTGCATCACATCCGTCTTTTCACAAAATTGCTTCTCCATGTCTTCATTACTGATACCCTTGTGCAGCTCTGCATGATATGACTCTGAATGATCATATAAGAGTTTTGAATGCTACTTTTCCATACTAGGACTTTCCAAGGTCTCCAGATTCATGCTTCCCTCTATGGAATTATAGTAGATTGGACTTCCACAAATATCTAAATAGACACTCCCCTCGCTGGATATAGCATAGATAGGATTCTTAAAAATATATCCACAAAAATACCAATAGTCATCACCATCATCTGTGTTAAATGTGATGGATTCCCCATTGCTGATATCAGGTTCCGATATCGAGTTCTCTTTGTCTTCACTACTAATATCAATATATGTCTCAGACTGATCATGTAGATAAACTGCATGCTCCTTTTTCATATCAAAGTTTCTGAAGGCCACATGGTCCATGCTCTCTTCTTTAGATATGCCATCAACAAAACCATCAAAAGTTTTTGGTTCATTAATTTCCTCTTTATTCATGTCATAGACTAGATTTTCCATGAATGTCCAGGACTCCTCATCAACATCTCTGTCAGGGATAAGGGAGTCTTCATCACTTGTATCATGCTCCAAGCTATACTTGTCCTCATTTTCATACTCATCTTCTTCAGAGAAAAGGTCACAAGGTAGTACACCTTCCAGGATGTCATCATTATACGGAGAACACATAGGAGTCCCATCATGTATATCACAGTTTTCATCATAAGTTTCACTATAAGATTCTGCAATGGTTTCATCCTCAAGCTTGTACTATTTAGATGGTGACAAAGGGTAGGCCTGGCCTACCATGTATATATGATCAGACTTGCCTAATGTTGTTTCCTGATTACTGACCTCCGCCATCCCATGTTCTATAATCTGATTTGCTATGTAGCAAGTGCTTTCTGGGTGGAATTGCTCACAAGGTCTACACCAAGGAATTACTTCATCTACCATGTTAGTTGAGTCTAACTAGTTTGGAATCCTAGGCTCTTGCTGAGGATACTTTCTTTGATACACTTGGCTTTGCCTAGGCTGAAAGTTCCTAGGTCCATTATTTCTTTCCATTGTGATTATTCTATTGTGCATAAGATTCAAATGTGCAGACTGATCTGCAATAAGTTGGTTTTGACTAGTAACCAAGTCTTTTATCATGTCTGTTACCTTTTCCATGGGATCTTTAGAGGCTCCCTTTTCTTCTGATTCAAAGGCTTTTCCCTTTTCTTCGTTGTATGAAGTGTTTCCCCTAGTGTAACCTGAAATGTTGGATTTGCCCAAAGATTGCATATTCCTTTCTATTTTCTCGGCCAGATCTTGAGCAGTTTTTAGATCGGTCGGCTCTTTGTCCCTTAACTGGTACCTCAAATCACCAGTGAAAGCTTCGATGTAATATATGAGGATGGAGGCATCCCTTGGCTTGATTTCTCTAGGGAAGTCCACAACCACACGCCTGAACTTAGTATTAAATTCATCAATGGTTTCATTCTCCATCTTCTTTATGTTATGGAGGGCAGCAAGAAAATGTCTTGGTTCTTTCTTTCCCCCCCATTTCTTCTTAAAACCTGCTAGGAATTCATTAAGGGTTTTATATGAATCATCACCAAGGTTTTTATACCATTCTGCAGCATCATCCTCTAAGGATAAAGCAAAGAGCTTCATTTTGATATCTTCATGGTTAGAGGCAACATTATCGCAGTAACTGGCTAGGTGCTTTTCAAACTTTCGGAGATGAGTCTTGGCAGTGGTAGCATTATTTCCCTCAAACCTGGGGAGCTTCTTGATAGCATCATTCGGAATGTTATGAGGAGCACCTGCTATCTGAGAAAAGTCAAGGGGTTTGTAAAATTCCATCATTTCTTGAGATTAGTGAACATGACTCTCTACAAATATGCGATGGGTATCTGAGAGGGATTGGTCTCCTAAATCTTCAAGGTTTCTACGAGAAGTCTGCCTATTCAATATTTCCTTAATAGACCTTTTGGGATTAAGGAGAGGATTGAATAATTGTCGGGCGTTTCTTCGGGTATAAATTCTTGAAGGGATGTTAGACAGTGGAGTCGCTAGATGGATCGAATTTTAATTTTTATGTTTTTTAAAGACTAGATCAATCGAAAGTTTTTTTGATCTTTTTAGTTGTTTAGAAAAAAGTTAAGCTACGTCATACTTGGAAATAAAAATATTTATCCCCGGCAACGGCACCAAAAAGTGTTGCCACCTTTTCACACACTTGGATCACGTGGCAGAAATCTTCAAGCCACTCGGTGTGTCCTTGGGGGCAAGTATTGAGTCAAGGCTGTCACCTTGTTCTTGATTCCTCCGTTTAGGCTCAACTCCTAATGGAGCCAAGGAGGGTAGACCCTATTAAGTTACTAAGGATGATTTCTTAGTGTGGTGATGTTAGACTGAATCAGTTATTTAGGAGTTTGAATATTTTAACTATAAACAATTAAAGATAACAAGATATGAAGATAAACACATGAAAGCACAAAGATAATACACAATATATATATATAAAGCAAAAATGACTAGTGCCTTAGAATGGAGTCAAATCAAAATGATCAATGTGCTTGCATGTGCTTGGAGTGAATCTTTTGCGATTGCATCTTGGTATGTTTTAAGTTAAAATTGAAGTATGGATTGATTAAATTAGGCTAAAAGGGGGACTCCAGATATACCCGAGAGTACTTGGAGTATGTCCAAAACAAAACCTATACGGCTACCCGCAAGGAATATGTCCGCTGAAATGGAGTCTCTGGGTCTATTTTCATAACGCACCCATTAGGGTGTGATAGAGATCGGCACCCCAAGGTCACTTTTCAGTAGGTTCCCACTTCCTTTGGGTGTTTTGCCACCGTAAAGGTTTGATCGAGGTGTTGGATTTTCACCTGATGGTTTGTTAATTGGGGAAGGTGAGTCCTAATTATGCTAGTCACCCTAGTGCTTTTGATACAGCTTGACTGATCAGATGAACCGCAGCCAAGTGCAGAGCATACACACTGGAGTCTTGTAAATTTTAATAAGTTTTTAAGAGAAGTGTTCTTGATTAAAAGAAAAGCCTCCAAGAACCTCTTTCGATCCAAGTGGATCTCAATCGGGGAATCGAGGAGGGGTTAATTTTAAAGATGCTGATAAAAAAATGATAGAAAAAATAAAACAACTAATCAAAACTGGTTTTCTGATTAATCCTACCACGAATCTCTTTCCCCTTTCGGGTCACTCGGGACATCGTGGGGTAAGTATTATGATTACTTTTGAAAGTAAGATATGGAATATGGAATTAACAACAAGATCAAATGTACTACCCTTCAAATCAGATCAATTCTAGTGAAAGGAAGTAAGCAGAAAATGACGAAAATGGCACCGACGCGAATCCCCCCAGGGGGGATGGGGAATGGGCTCGAAAGAGCCTATTCAAAGGATGATTTTATTACAGAGGTTAAAATATCAAAGCACTGATAAAACATAGCTTTTTTGGTCCTTATACAGGCTGAAACCAAGATATTACAGTTTATACAAAAAAATTACAAATTATGTGACAAAAGAGAGACCCCTGGGGGATTTGAGCGCTCCAAAAGCCACTTTGGACAGCAGCCTCCTTTCTTCTCTGTTAGAAATGCTAAATGAAAGCGAGATAATTAGAATAACAAATTCCCCAAAGCACTTTAAGAGTGCCTTTGGGTCAGCCTACTTTATCTCAAAAAATTAATGAAATTAAACTAGCTAAACCGACGAAAAAGGAACCAAGGAAAGCAAGATTTCCTTGGGATATTGGCTTGCTGTTTGTGCAGCCAATTAAAAGCACTGATTGCATAATATTGAAATTATTGAACAGCAAAAGAAACTACCTTAACAACAAGCTATTAATTTTTCAATAAACTACTTGCGAAACTAAGGCAATTTTAGCTAGATCTCTTGAATTTGAACTTTATGTACACAATGAAACTAAGATATAGAAATTTGAAGGGATATTGATAATTATATATATGTATGCTTTTCTTGATGAGATAGATCATATTTAAAAAAAAACCTTAAAGTAACAGTTTGAGGAAAGTTTAATAATTTTTAAAGGAGGAAGAGAGAGAAAGAGTGTTTGAAGCCTGGGAATGTTGGGCTTTGGATTCTCATTTGGTGGAACACCGAGGGACTATGTCATTCATAAGATACTGAATATGAGGAAGATTCAAACCAGCTCAACCTCTTCTACCAGTGAGATCACCTGCAACTTAAAAATCCTTGCACAAACAGATGGTTAAAACATAGGTGCTGCCGAAAGAGATGATTGGAAAGCATGCAATTAAACTTAAAATACATACAAATCCAATAGATCTGGAACAAGCAGCAGTAAGAGCATAAATAAAACTAGAATAAACTCTTACCCTAATAGGAGGGAGCTCTCTCATTCAAGGCCAACAATTAACCAGCAAAGCAATGATAAACAAAAGCAGATTATACCTCATAAGCATTTGACAATCAACATCCACACATGTATAGCATTACACCACAGAAATTGCCTCCAAAGCTTCTTTATTCCAGAATGAAAACAATACAGTACAAGAGCAACAGCACCTCAATCCCAGTTCTAGCTAGCTTGGAAGAGGAGGTTGTTCCCAGATATATACAATTTATAGGCCATCTATCCCAGGGGGGGCATAATTACTCATGGAATCAAGTGAAATCAACTGATGGAGAGTCCATCAATGCCTGATCTGTGTCTAGCTAAGCCAGATCTGAGTCTCACTGAGTGCAACTGTCGATCGGGGGGCTGATCTGACTAACACCTCAACCTGTTGACTGAAGAATCCACCAAAAATCATCCAGTTGAGCCAAAAACGTGTTGAGGAGAGAGGGAGGGCGAAATTCCTCATAAAGGATTCTCAAGATCAACTCTGGATTTGATTTGATCACCTCCTTCAGTCAAGGATTTGTCAGATCCAGTCAATCTATTTTAGATATGACTGATTTCAATCAAATCGGCTGAGAATCCATTGATTTATGATTTTGGATTTGCTCCATTATTCATCAATTTATTAATTAAAATAATCAATAATTTATTTTTGGGGCTTTCTGACCTGAGTGATGGAAAATCACTCAAAACTAGGAAACAGTGGGTCCATGGGTTTACATGGTGCTCTTAGCTTGAAAATGAGCACCTACATGACTGAAACTGATTATTTGGCCCACTTTTATTACAAAATCAATTTTTCCAATTAAATGATTAAAAAATAGCCTAAGTTTTGGAAAAATTAAATTTTAATCAAAAACACTGAAAAAACTAAAAAATTGAAAAAATGAAAAACTCCTAGGGGGACTTAGACATGTTCATATGACTCAAAAATGATGTCTAGCATGTTTATACATTGACACATAGACTCTAATAACCTCAATAGGCCTAAATGACAAGCCGACCACCCCAACTTTGGAGGTATGGAGTGAAAAACTCAGAAATTATCAGTCATTTATTCAACAACCAATAATAATTAAGGGAAAAAACACCCTGGGCTGATCGGATTGACAAATGAAGTCTAAGAGACTGAGTCTTTTATGGACACTATCATGCTAGAACATTTATTACAATCCCCCCATGGGGTATGAACATGTGATATGATACAACAAAGATTCCCGAAAGCAGGACTAAAAGTTCTCTGAAATCCGAACAAGTTATCCCTATCCGGTTCACCCGACTCACTTGATAGAACACCACTAAGTACAACTTAGGTGGTAACACTTATCACTTCCCCTTTAAAGGAACCTTGATCTGGAGAACACCAAGATTATTTGGAGAACACCAAGATTCTCCCTGAAGTAACCAAACTTCACTCTGGCCATTTCTGGCATAGAATCACATCGGGGACAATTATTTCCAAGGATAACCTATGAACTTCACCTGGACTGATTACATCCAAGGACAACCTACAATACTATTTACGTTTGAGCAACCTACGAGCTTCACCAGGATTTTATGCTTAGACAACCTGTCTCATCAGTTATGCTAGAACTCCCTCTTTCGAGATATCTTGATATGGATCACATAATGAAGCTTCATTGCTCCTCTCTACATTATAAAAAAATGCATGTCAGGTCGATCAAATCAAATAGTAGTTTTCAAAAGAAACATACTACCTCCCAAATAGCCGAGAAAGTGGAAACTTGGAATATTGGATTTTAAACTTGGAAAATTAGGGTTTCAGAAATACTTCCTTGGTTGTACTTAGCACCAAGTAGGAGTCCATCTTTCCAAACCAGTAACCCATATTGGATCTTAAATTGAAGAAGCATTCCAAGGTGCTCTTCTTCTCATTGGTGCTACCAATCCAAATCAACATAACCATACAGGTTAGTATTCTGATTCGTATCATACTTAACCCCACACTCAATTGTACCCTTCAGGTACGTCAATGTATGCTTTGCAACCATCAGGTAAACATGTATCAATGTGTTCACAGCAAAGCAAATATCTGGTCTTGTATTCATCAAGTACATCAAGGAACAAATCATTTGACAATACATCGTGGCATCAACCGTCTCTAATGAAGAATCACTCAATAGCTTCAGGTTTGATGCCATACGTGTGGTCATGGCCTTACAGTCCATCATCCCAAATATTTTCAGGGTCTCCATGGAATACTTCCCTTGTCCAAGGGAAATTCCATCCACATTCTGCCACACCTCCATACCCAAGTTTTTTTTCTCGAACTTGACAGCAAGCTTCCTCTTCTTTTAGATTTAATGAGTTACTCTTTTCTGATAGGAACAAGTCGTCAACATATAACAGGAGCATCAATGGTATCCCACCTTCAACCTTGAAGTAAAGGCTTGAATCCTCTTTACTCTCAGTAAATCCTAGAACCATCAGTAATTTGTCCATCTTGTCGTGCCATGTCGAACCACAGGATCTTCTACACCCACTCCCTCTGAAGAAGATCATCATTCTCCCTTTTCCTTTCATACTCTATGCATTGAAACATTCTATACTAGAGTGACAAGTAGCTTCATTTGCTACTAACATTCTATGTATCCATCTAGGGTCACTAGATATGAAGATCCTCTATCTTGAACCTTTTCAAAAGTTCTTCTTGCACCCATCTATGAGCTTGTCATCCTCTATAGGATTTCATCTTCAACCTTGTAGGAAAGGTTAAGATCTTCATGACTATAGGTGATCTTCAAGCTCCTTATGTATGTGTTATCCCATGGGTTCCTTTTGATCTCGTACAAGTCCCTTTTTAATTTGCACACATGAGTCTGCTTGTAATCTGCCTTAACTCCTACTGGCTGCAAATGTCTCTTCGCAATCTGTGCCTTCTTTCTGTGAGAAGCCTCATGCTACAAATATTTCCTTGTATCCCACAATGTTGTCATATATTGCATGTTGGATCATGTAGATCCATATGGAAGATACTACGAACTTCCCTTCAGGTCTTGGTACTACATCCTAGACATCATTCTTCTTGAACTAGCGCACTCCTTCCCTTTCTTCTTGGCTATTTCTTCGTAGCTAGAAGGTTCTGGATCAACGATGTCGCTCAATAGTGTCACATAACTGCATTGTTCTAGATACCTCTTTCTTTCTTTGAAAGTATCATCATATTTTTTTTCATCTTGGATTATTTCTCAAACTGTCGTCACTTGTTTTTCTGAACAAGTATCATCCTTCTTTTCTTGTAGGCGATTGTACATGATCTTTCCTACAATTCAAATGCATTATTTGTATGGCTAGAAACATTTCATAAGGAAAATTCTTATGCATAAATATATAATCATGTGACTATTTTAGCCAGTACAACATTCATCCATATCTCATGAAAAATCTCTAGATGCCTTCCATCTCTACCATGACATCTTTGAGATTGTGCACTAATGTCACCAAAGTGGTTTCATTCTAGATAAGTATCAATTGAGAGTCATGGGATAGTTACCCATCACATGCATATTAGTAGTGTACTGTCATTAATGCAAACATTCTATCATGCATAACACATCAACTGAATATAAACAAATGCATAACAAAATAATATCATGAAATGAGAATTGAATACTTATCTATATGCATTTTGTGGGTAGACTCCTTCTTGATCCTTCAGCTTCATCATCTTCTTCATTTATAACAAAATCACTTCTAATCGATATGATAATATGGATAAGAGGTTATTCAAGAGTTGATTCCTTTGTATTCCTCATCGCTTGAGGGATCTTCTTTGTATGGTGAGAGCTTGATCTTCAGTTTCTCCCATTTTCTCTTCTCTTATTATGAGTCAAGCTTCTTCTTGTGTGTGCTCTTCCCAGAGTCCGTTGAAGGTAATCACTTCCTTCTAGCACACATTTCTCGAATGATTAAATCCCTTGATCCTGGGAGGCCATCCAAGGTGGTTATAACCATATCTTATTCTTCTTCGCTTGCTTTTTCATAGAATCGAACAATTCCTTTTGGTGTATTCAAGGATGAAAAATTAGGTATGAGATGATCTTTAATAGAATCTGTAATGATTATTTTGGTTCTATCCTTAGCCACACCTCCCTCTGTCTCCTAAACCTTTCTTACTGAAATACTGATCCAAGTAAATTGCTTCAAGGATCGCGGAGTTCCTATACTTCTTCCAATTTATATTCTTCCATTCAAAATAGCTTGGTCAATGAATAAAAAATATTCTTAGGTTTCCTTAGGAAAGAGACTTGTGGTATAATGTGATCCTCTTGGCCTTGACCAAGTTCTTCTTGTGTAAGGCTTTAGCCTCATCTCCCTCTAGAACTAGAACCTCTCCATTTATGTAGATGTCCTATTCATTTTCTTCGAGAACCAATAAAATCCTATACTTCCATGCTCAGAATTTTTTATCTTCACTAAAATTGTCATCAAGCTAGTGTCATAGGTCATTTTAAAATGAGAACCTCAAATTTAAATACCAAAATATTAGATCTTACCGATTTGAGGTGTCCGTCCTGTTTCTGTATCTAGCTGATATAGGGTTTGTCAAAGAAACCCTACTTTTCAAAACTTGGAATATTTCTAATATTATTGGATAGAAATATGTGCCTCCTAAAGGTGAGGTATCCAATGTACTCCTTTTCTAAAAACATTGGAGGGAAGCTCCTGGAATAGGAAGCCCTAGTTTTCCAATTTCTTCTACATAAACTCCTTGTATTGTTTCTACATTATCTCCAAAATTACTGCCCTTCTATGTCTAAAACTTTGCACCAAGGTAGCCTCGTATGTCCTATTCTCAAGACCATAGGTTTGAGAAGAATTAGTTTCACCAATTGGGACTTATGAGAGTTTTCCGAAGGTGACTTATTTCAGAACTGTTCAACATAGTGAACTTATACATACTGCCACGTGTCACTATTTCACCTTCGGGTTCTGAAATTTTTACCATGGAAAGTAAATTCCATTAACTATCTATAAAATATTGCAAAATTTGATTTGGACCTTTGTATACTGATATATATCATTTTTCCCTAGGTGTCCTGTTTAGGGATGAATCCAGGGAGATACTAGAACCTTGATTTGGAGGAATCAGATCTCCCAAAATATAGCGAATATGAGGCTGAAAATTTTACACAGAGAACATTGGAAATTTATCTTTAGCCTGTAAATTTTTTGGCTCTTGATCATTCTCCAATATTGAGATAGAGAGAATGCACCAAAATGACTATTTTTATTCTTTTCAAGTTTTCTGGTCTGTGGTCAAATTATGGTTTGACTTTCCCAGATTTTTACCCAACCAAAAATTTTGATCTTGGTCTCTAAATTTTGATTATGATAGGCTCACTAAAACATTCCTCTTTTTTGAAAATAAATAATGGAGAGTTAGCCTAGCCTCCTTATACAATGATAACTGATGTAGAAACAACAATATACTTAGGGAATTATTTGGAGTTAGTGGTACTATGGCATCAACAAATTGGAAATATGAATTAAAAAATGTTTGAAAAATATGCATGATTGAGGTATTCTTTGTGGGATTAGGTCTTGTGATTTATATTTGTGTAAACACTATATTTTTTTTAAACATAAGAGAGTTTGGTTTATGAAATGTCATGTCCTCATTTGATTAGGAATTGAGGACCAAAATTGATAGCCTATGTGATTCATGTGGGTTCAAGCGGTTACTGACAGTTAGGGAATCAACTGAAGATTGATGCCATATACAGAAAATCTAGGGCATCAATATGATATCACCATTAGGTCAAAGAGGTCCACTAGAGCCATAGGCCACTGACATGCTTGACATTTAAGCATTATTTAATGATGCATGCACCCATTTAAGTCTCCATGGAAGCCAACTGCAAATTAGAAGTTGAAGTGACCTAACTAGGTCAAAGTTGGGGTTTTCGCAGTTGAAAGTTATAAAATAAATATAAAGTGAATGGATAGTTCACTTTTGGATTATTATTATTTTGGAGATCTTGAGAAGCAGCACAGCATGCGGCCACAACCGTTGGGGTTAGAGACAGCATGTTCAGCTAATGGGATTTCGGCAGTGAGACATCTGCCCTAGTCTCCTTCAGAATAAACCATCTAGGTTTGTCACCATATCTACTGCATTCATCATTATCCAATATTCCAGTATAAGTCCGAAGGTTATTGCATATTCATCCATACAGCTAGGGGAATTTAGCTAGGGAAACCCTAGTCATTCACCAGGACTCTGGGTCACCATATTTCTTCAACATGTGGCCTAAATCCTCACTAATAGGATCACTCTAGTACATTGGGTGATTATCATCTATCAGGTTGTCCATCTGGGGCAGCTAGCAGCAGTTTACAGGGTTGTGGGGGCATGCGCAACAGACTAGGAGATCAATTCTCTAGGGCATCTGAAGATGTCAAAACTCTTGCATGCTCTAGACACCATCTCCGGCATGGGAACACCTTCCTTCTGGCTTATTTCCAGCTGAAACTAACCATCCCTTTAGCAGAAACATCACACTTATTTGATTCAGCCATCCAGGGTATTGCAGTTGAAAACAAGGTTATTTCTTCATCATCTCAACTTATCTTGCATGGTTATTCTCTCTATGGAATATTAAACCGGCTTATCAGTGGTAAGCATTCATTCTATCCTGTAAAACCTAACCCTAATTTTAACTATAAAATAGGGAAATTTTGCATGGTAGTTTGCATGGCTGGCTATTTCCATAAAATTGCATATAAATAGAAAATATCAGGATTTTTATAGTGGTATCAAAGCTATCTTCTTGGCCAGTTGTGGGATTAATAAATGAGAAGTAGATGAATACAGAAGAGGACCCCTTTATATCCTATAGGAAAAGAAGGAGTAGGTACATGAAGGAATTTGAGGATATCCAACTAGAAGATATCAGCTCAAACATGGAACATATAGGTATACACTATGATAGAGGAAAGGGAACGGGAGAATATGAGGATAGTATGGAGTTTCACAACTTAGTATATGCATTTCAAGACTTAGCCAAAGGGGAAAAATATGTACTCAATGCAATCAATAGATTATTGGTGAAACCAAAACTAGGTAACAATAGTACACCTCCCTCACCAGTAGATCGAGGGTCTACAAGTAGCAGTGAAAAGGTTGCGTACACCAATATACAAAATACACTGCACATATATAGCATACCTTCCAACATGCCTACTATGCCTCACTTCTTGGTAGATGCAGTAGGAGGTCCATTCATGCAGGTAGAGCCTAGAGAACCTTTTGGGGCTTATTTGCAGGAATACAGGGACTTAGGGGATGAGTTTCATGCCGCTATGTCTTTTTTGGATTTTTGCAACATGAAGAGTAGGAATAGGCCCAGGAATTTCGATAAGGGATTCAATCACAACTATGAGTTGCAGAAGACCTTAGGCAGGTTGACCATCCCAAAATTTGATGGGACTCGCAAAGGTTCAGCTAGGATATGGGTTCAAAAGTTGGATACCTATTTCCAACTCAATCCCATGACAGAGACAGATTACATTAAATTGGCTACACTCCACCTGGATGGAGAGGCTCATGAGTGGTGGTACCACAACACCATACACTCCTATGGAGAATTCACTCAGAAGCTCATGGAGAGGTTCGACAGGAAATATCTAGAGATACATTTCAGAGAGTTGTATCAACTCAAACAGACAGGTAGTGCGGAGATATTCATCTCATAATTCCAAAGGTTAGTAGTCATGGTAACAGATGTGTCAAAGAGCAGGTTGACGATGTTATTCACTAAGGCCATAATAGAGCCACTATGGGGATGGGTGAAATCCTACAAACCCCCCACTCTACAGGATGCCATTAGCAGAGCCAAAGATCTCTAGGATTCAGTTCTGTAGAACAGCTTCCCTCTCGAAACCAACTATCATTTTAGGGACAAGGACAGGAAACCTTTCCTGTAGGATGTTCCCAAGAAAACATGGTTAGACGAGGACAATAGAAAAGACTTAAGGTGAAAGAAATTATGTTTCACTTGTTAGGAACCATGGGTTCCAGGACACAGGTGTGCAGGGAAGGAAAAGGCTTACTACATCAAAGTGTATTTGGGAAGTGACAGGGAATATTATGAGCAGGAGGCCACAAAAGAACTATGGGAAGCAGAGGAAGAATCACTCCAGGGTGATACACTAGAGGGAGTCATTGCTACATTATCTGGGGTACCAAGATTCCATACTCTCAGGGTCAGAGGAGTAGTATAGGGTCACAAAGTGGGAGTATTGATTGATGGGGGAGAAACCCACAATTTTATTGGCACCGCTTGGGTAGCCAAGAGGGGTATTCAGACTGAGAAGTTTGAGGGATTTATCATAGCGGTATCCAGGAACTCTAGCATGGAGTGCAACTGCTGGATTCCAAAATTGAATGTCAAATTATGTAACTATCAGATGATAGATTCATTTTATGTAGTATATGTATTTGATACTCATGTAGTATTAGGTGTTCAGTGGCTTTACTCAATAGGGAAATATACTACGGACTACAATGGAAATAAAATTCTAGAGGCCAGATGGAAAACATGTAGTTTTGAGGGGCATGAACACTTATCCCCAAAAATTGGTCTCTTCACAGAGAATGGAGGTAGTACTCAAACATGATGACATATAATGGGATGCAGAATGTTTTGTCACCTTTAGGAAACCTCCAGAGAATAGCACACAACACCCAAGAGATATTTAGGCCTTGTTATAGAAGCGCGAAAAGGTATTTCGAGACCTTCGATCAGGTAGACCACCATACTGGGGCTTTGAACACATCATTGAGCTAGAGAATGGAACACATGAATTCATCACCACCCCTTATCGGCATCCCAAAATATACAAGGATGAGATTGAGAAAATGATCAAAGAATTGTTGGAGCTTGGATACATTCGGCCCAGTTCTAGCCCCTTCGCATCTTCAGTGATCTTGGTCAATAAAAATGATGGTACGCTGTGAATGTGCATCGACCATCGAGCACTCAAGAAAAAGAACATTAAAAAAAGGTATCCCACCCCTAGGATTAATGAACTTTTGGACGAACTACGAGGTGCCAAACACTTTTCCGAGATTGATCTTCGATCGAGGTACCATTAGATCCGAGTAAGGGACCAAGACATCTCCAAAACAGCTTTTCGTTGTCAGTATGGTCACTATGAGTTTTTGGTCATGCCTTTTGGACTCACTAATGCTCTAGCCACTTTTCAGTCTTAAATGAACAATACCTTCAGAGTTCAGCTATGTAAGTTTTCGCTAGTATTCTTTGATGACATCCTGATTTATAGAAAAACATGGGAGGAGCATCTAAAACACCTAGATGAAGTACTGAGCATTCTAGAAGAACACTCGCTTTACGCAAAAATTTCCAAGTGTGAATTTGGCATGAAGGAAATGCTGTATATAGGGTACATAATCAGTGAAAAAGGAGTACAAGTTGACATGGAGAAAATCCGAGCTATTAGAGGTTGGCCCACACCAAAAACAACCATAGAATCGAGAGGCTTCTTAGGTCTTTACACTTATTACCAAAGGTATGTTACGAGATTCTCCCAATTTGGCACACCCCTCATAGATCTCACAAAGAAGGGAGCATTCACCTGGACATAACTAGAACAGAAAACTTTCGAGGAGATGAAAGTGATTATGAGTTCTTGCCAAGTTTTAGCATTACTGAACTTCTCGCAACCATTTGTAGTAGAATGTGATGCCTCAAGGGAAGGGCTAGGAGCATTATTGATGCAAAATCGTCACCCTATTGCATTTGAGAGACGAAAATTGAATAACTACAAATGCCACTACTCCATATATGACAAAGAGATGCTAGCCATCTTACATGCTCTCACAAACTTTAGACAATACCTAGTGGGAAGTAAGTTCAAAATCAAAATAGATCATAACAACCTCAAGCACTTCTTGGAGCAAAAGTAACTGAATGAGCGCCAACATAAATGGGTCAGTAAAGTACAAGATTACAATTTTGAGATCGAGTATGTAAAAGGTAAGAATAATAGATTAGTTGATGCATTATGCAGGCGACCCACCTCACTATCTCTCATGAGTAGATCCATATATTGGAGGGCACTTCTCTTAGTAGAATACTCCAAAAATAAATTCTCTTACGAGTTATTGGATGGACAGATTTAGGATGATTGGTACAGGATTGTCAATGAAATCATCTATTACAAGAACAGGATATACCTTGTCCCAGAATCAATTTTGAGAAAAAATATCATACAGGAAGCACATGGCTCTCCATTATCAGGACATCAGGGTTTCTTGAAGACCTACAAGCAGACCCGAGAGAGGTTCTCATGGAAGGGCCTCAAAGGGGAGGTTATGTAGCACATACGGGAATGTAGCATATGTCGATAGAACAAGATAGAGAACATCCATCTAGCGGGGTTACTTTAGCCACTACCAATTCTAGAATAGAAGTGGGAAAGTGTCTCCATGGACTTTATTACAGGATTTCCCAAGGTCCAAGGGCTATATTGTTTATATGTCATAGTTGATAGACTGACCAAGTTCGCACATTTCTTTTCTATATCATCTGATTACTCTGTCTCTCAAGTAGCTAAGTTGTTCTTTAGGGAGTTCTTCAAGTTACACGGGTTACCTAAGACCATTGTCTGTGACTGGGATAGTAGATTCACAGGTGCCTTCTGGCAAGAACTATTCAAATTATTGGGGACCGAACTTGCTAACAACATGAGTTATCATCCCCAGAGTGATGGACAAACTGAAATTGTCAACAAGTGGATTCAAGGATATCTGAGGAACTATGAAGCAAGGTAACAACAAACCTAGATTAAATGGATACACTTAGGGGAATACTGCTACAATACTACCTATCACATGTATATTAGGATGACACCTTTTAAGGAATTATATGGCTATGAGGCCTTGGACTATGCATATTTAGCATTTGGAGACAGTAGCACTCCTAAGGAAACGGATTGGATATAGGATAGTCAGGATATTCTTAAAATCTTGAAGGAAAACTTACAGACATCCCAGAATCAACAGAAGTTGTATGCAGATAGACATAGGGTTGAGTGGATCTTTAAGGTAGGATATTTGGTATACTTAAGGCTCCAACCTTACAGATAATCTTCACTTAATAAGAAAGGAGTATAAAAGTTAAAACCTCATTTCTATGGACCCTACAGAATAACTAGGAAGGTGGGAGAGGTGGCATATGAACTATAACTACCACATGAAAGTAAAATTCACAATGTATTCCATGTCTCCAACCTGAAAAAGGCCATTGGGAAACACATTGATGCATCAACATAATTACCTCCTTTAGATGATGAGGGACTACTGATACTGATTCCTAAACGGATCATACAGACTGGAGAAAGGAAACTCAAGAACTGGGTGATTAGGAAATACTTGGTTCAATGGAAAGGACTACCTCCATAGGATTCCACATGGGAAGGAAAATAGGTATTGCAGCATCCCAGTTTGCAGTTGCTTGAGGAAAATCAATCTCAAGCGGGGAGGACTGTAATGTCCTCATCTGATTAGGCATTGAGGACCAAAACCACTAACCTATGTAATTCCTGTGGGTTTAAGCAATTACTAACATTTAGGGAATCAACTGAAGATTGATGACATCTATAGAAAATCTATGGAATCAATATGATATCACCATTAGTTCAAAGAGGGCCATCAAATCCAAAGGCCATCGTCATGCATGAAATTTAAGCATTATTTAATGATGCATGCACCCATTTAAGTCTCCATGTGCATGCATGCAATTCAACTACAAATTAGAAGTTAAAGTGACCTAATTATGTCAAAGTTAGGTTTTTTCATACTTTAAAGTTATAAGACTTCACTTTTCAATTATTATTATTTTGGAGTTCTTGAGAAGAAGCACAACATGCAGCCACAGCAGTTGTTGTTGGAGACTGCATCTTCAGCTAACGGTATTTCGGCAGTGAGACATATTCCCTAGTCTCCTTCAGGATAATCCATCTAGGTTTGTCACCATATCTATTGCATTCATCATTATCCAGTATTCTAGTATAAGTCCGAAGGTTATTGCATATTCATCCACACAGCGAGGGGCATTTAGCTAGGAAAACCCTAGTCATTCACCAAGACTCTGGATCACCATCTTTCTTCTACATGTAGCCCGCATCCTCACTGATAGGATCACTCTACTACACAAGGTGATTATCATCTATTATATTGTCCATCCATGGTAGCTAGTAGCAGTTTACAGGGCTGTGGGGGCATGAGCAGCAGACTTGGAGATCAATTCGCTAGGGCATCTGGAGTGGTCAAAACTCTTGCATGATCCAGCCATCCTCTCTGACACAGGAACACCTTCCTTCCAACTTATTTCCAACTGAAACTGACCATCCCTTCAGCAAAAATTTCACACTTGTTTGATTCATCCATCTGGGGTATTGCAACAGAAAACAAGGTTATTTCTTCATCAACTCAGCTCATCTTGCATGGTTTTTCTCTCTGGAGCATATTCAACACACTTATCATTGGTAAGTGTTCATTCTATCCTGCAAACCCTAACCCTAATTTCGGCTATAAAATAGGGAAATTTTGCATGGCAGTTTGCATGCCCAGGTATTTCAGTAAAATTGCATAGAAATAAAAAATATCAAGATTTGGGTTATTACATGAAACCTCTAGTAAAAATTCTAATCTTTTACAACTTATTCATCTTGATATATTTAAATCAATCCCCTCTCTATACATAAATGGTTCTAGCTATTTTCTAACTTTTACATATGATTATTCTAGAAGAGTGTGGGTGAATTTTCTAAAAATTAAGCCAAAATATTTTGAAAATTTTGAAGAGTTCAAGGAAGAAGTAGAGAAAATTTTTGGCAATTCTATTTTATGGCTTAGATCTGGTGATGAAATAGAATATTTCTCCAACTATTTTGATAAATTTTGTACGCAAGAAGGAATTAAGCACCAAAACACTGCTCCATATACTCCACAAAAATATGGTGTAGTTGAGCAGATTAATATCACAACGATGGACCATGCAAGAAGAAATGCATCTAAGTTGGATGATGGATTATGACTATACACATTAAATACAATTGCATATTTGATTAACATATCACCTACAAATGTGTTGGATGGGTAGGTTCTAGAAGAGGTTTGGATTCATAAGCTAGTTGATTATTCTCAATTTTGTATCTTTCCACTACTAAATTTGAACCCAAAATGTGACGACATATTTGTCTATATTTTCACAGGACTCCATCAAACATACAACAAGGTGGACTATTTTTAAACTTTAGCAGAATTTTGTCAGATATCCAAGAAACTGAAAAACACGTCATAAATATGACAACATTCAGTCACATGAACGATAGGTCAATCGAATGATAACCCATCGATTATCTGACCAATATGTCGTCGATTAACCGATGTACATTTCTAGGATTGTCGTAAAAAATGAGATAGATCAAGTGTTGATAAATTGAGAAGATATTCAACCCTAGTGGTCAGATAACCGACAAAGATTCATGATATTTTTGATGACTTGACGACATAAAATACACAAAAATACAGAGAAGTTACTGTCATTTGTACGAAAACCTCTTTGAATATAGAAGTTATGTTGTCACAAATGAGACAGATTAAGCGCCGGTTAATCGACATTATACTCCACCCAAGTGGTTGGTTAACTAGAAAAGAGTCATTGAATTTTTGATGACTTAAGGACATAAAAATACACAAAAATTCAATGAAGTTATCATTGTTTGTACAACAAACTTGTCGAATATAGAATTTCATTCATGGTAAATGTGACAAGTCAAAGTAGTTTAAAAAACAAAAATAGTTGACAGGTAGTAGTCCTTTCCAAACTTAGGGATATACAGGATGGACTTGCTATAAATTTGTATCACCATTCATGACATGTAGAGTTTCATATTTGGGATTAATCATACACTTGACATATTTTCCATTGAATAATTAGAGACAGTGTTCATTGTTGATGTAGACAATGCATGCATCTTGGAAACATTGCAACAAATATAATCATGTTAGCATGAAGATGCAACAAAAGTGAAGTACATATAAAATAACTATGAAAAGATTGAATTGATATTCATTTTTTTTAAATTTCTCCTTCATGTCATCTTAAAGGACCATAATTCAATCAAAGGGGGCAGAACAAGAGGGTAAGGAAAACCCCATACCCACAAGACAAAGGTGTACCATAAAGGTGGATAAAATACCCCGTTTACCCATAGGACCTACAACACCAATGACTTTAATATTTTCTCTCTCTCAAGGTATATTGTCACATATATTTTTATCATCGTTGTATAAGAAGAAGTAAATAACAAATCTACATCCAGAAAAGTACTATTGTAATAAATTCAAACAGAATTTCCATCTCTTTGAACTTTAACACTCCACTAGTCACTGTGTTAAAGTTGGTTTTTAAGATGAGTTATCAATTGAAATGTACAGAACATAAAGTGTAACAAAATTATGTCAAGTTTAACTAATGAACAATAATTAAATAACAAGATTAATGCTAGATAAATATGGTTTGGATTTTCCTTATACCCAAACATTTTGAGCCAACTCTTGTCACTATAAGGACAAAATGTTAGAATGCATACATTGAGAGAGAGAGAGAGAGAGAGAGAGAGAGTTAGGGTGTTAATGGTTTGGATTCACATTTCATGATTTCGACTCACTAGTTGTAGATCATGGTTCACATTTCACAGTTTCACCTCACTGGTTGTAGATCATAGTTCACAAAACAAGTCTAACAGCCCGAGAAGAGGCACCATATGAACTTTGTTACCCTACTTTAAGTGTACTCAACTTTACAACAGAAATATCCCTATTCTATGTCCAGCAAAGATAGGATCTATACTTATTTAATGCTAAGATATTCTAAGAGTGAATTTATGAATATAATATCTAAATTTGGAAAGTATTCTAGAATGGTCACTTAGGAAACCGTGCGTTTTAGGGTGGTTACCATAATAAATCATAAAATAAATTTGATTACACTTAGAGTAGGGTACCCAAGGTCATGTGGCCACATAAAAATAAAACAATAAAATTAATAATGCTAAGTCATCATACCAAAGGTGGTCAAGCTTCCACACACAATACGAGAACTAGGACCAATTAAAAGATGATGGACCATAAGTCAACCTTTAGGGTTAGAACAAGATGTTAAGGAAAACCCCATAGCCAAAATACCAAGGCGTACCGTAAAGGTGGAGAAGAAACCATTTTTACCCATAGGACCCACAAGACCAATGAATTTAGTCTTTTCTCTCTCTCAAGGTATATTGTGAGATATATTTTATCATCACTATATAATCAAAAGTAAATAACAAATCTACA
This sequence comes from Pseudotsuga menziesii, assembly GCA_001517045.1. Lineage (NCBI taxonomy): Eukaryota > Viridiplantae > Streptophyta > Pinopsida > Pinales > Pinaceae > Pseudotsuga > Pseudotsuga menziesii. The sequence continues at coordinate 122,756 of LPNX010528412.1, forward strand.
TACAATAAAGTATTGTTGTAATAAATTCAAACATAATTTCCATCTCTTTCAACTTTAACACTCCATTGGTCATTATGTTAAAGTTGGTCCTTGAGATGAGTTATCAATTGCAATGTACAGAACATAAATTGTAACAAAATGTCATCAAGTTTAACTTATGAACATTAATTAAAGAACAATAGTAATTTTAGATGGATATAGTTTGGATCTTCCTTTTACTCATACATTTTGAGTCATCTCTTGTCACTATAATTACAAGTTTCTAGAACACATACTTTGAGTGACAGAGAGAGAGAAACAGAGAGTTACAGGGTTGATGGTTTAGCTTCACATTTCACAGTTGCATCTCACTTGTTTGAGATTATGGTTCACATTTCATGGTTACAGCTCACTGGTTGGAGATAACAATTCACAACACAATTCTAGCATCCCTAGAGTAGGTACCATATGACCTTCGGTACCCTACTTTAAGTGTACTCAAATTTGTAGCAACAATAACCCTATGTTGTGTCCAACAAAGATTAGATATATACGTCTTTCATTCCAAGATACTCCAAGAGTGAAGTTGTGAATACAATATATAAATTTGACAGGTCTTCTATAATGGTCACTTGGGAAACCATAGGTTTTAGGGTCATTACCATAATAAAACATAGATAAAGTTGAGAAAACTTTGAGTATGGTACCAAAGTTAATTTGGTCACATAACAATAAAATTAATAAGGTTAAGTCATCATACCAAAGGTGGTCAAGGTACCAAACACAATAAGGGTTTTAGGACCAAGTAGAAGATGAAGGACCATAAGTCAACCAAAGGTGTCAGAACAATATGGTGAGGAAACCCCCATACCCACAAGACCAAGATGTATCATAAAGGTGGAGAAACAACCCCATTTACCCATAGGACCAACAAGACCAATGAATTTAATATTTTCTCTCTCTCAACGTATATTGTCACATATATTTTTATCATCACTATATAAGTAGAAGTGAATAACAAAGCTACATCCATAATAGTATTGTTGTAATAAATTCAAACATAATTTCGATCTCTTTCAACTTTATAAAATGGAATTCTATTAAGTTAATAATAAGAGGGATGTTTCATAATAAGTGTGGCATTATTTGAATACTTTATATTAAAAAATAACACATCAATCCATATGATCCTCCAGCTCACTAAAAAACAAAATTTATGTATACCTTGATCAAGCTTCAAGTTCTCTTGATGATGATCCTAGAGTAGGGTTCGAAACGTCGAGATCTTCAACTCTTCAATGAAGTTTCCTTTTCACACCTCAAAAACAAAATTCTTCAAGACTTTTTACCAAAAGAGACTAGTATTGTATGTACACAATAATCAAATGAGGAAATTTAGAAAGCCATTATTCACTTTTAAAAATACATCAATAAATCCATACAAGCCATTTCCAGACACTTTGTATCATTTCTAATGGTGGATAAATAAAGTCATAAAACTAGTTAAACCTCTCATATGTTGCTCGTTGATTTGCTATTGTCCTTTGGGTGCGAGAATGTATACAGAGATCATTTCAGATTCTCTTATTTTGGAATGTAGTGTTAAGTATTATCTTAATTCAAATTCTTAGAAGATCACATACTTTATTCATGTCTTTGTATCTATGGAAGACTTCAAGTAATGTTTCTCAAAGAAAATTGACTAAAGTATTGGAAAAATAGCCTAAGTGTCCCTAAGGAAATTCCTTCCATATCTCATAGGTTAATGATAAAAATAATCTGTGAGTATCAAGATATATATTGTTCAATTGTTTATATAACTATGGTCTTTTTTTTCCTAAATAATGTTTGAATACAAAGTTGTAGGTTTGCCAAGATTGGGTTTTAGGTTGTTTTGCTCAGTTCAGTAAAATGCATGCCTAGGTAAGAGGATGTTGATTCTGAAGGTGAAACCAGTTTTGTTGTGCTCAGTTAGATATCTTACATCACTTGGTATCATTGGTTCATTATTTTGGTGGAGTAAAAAATCCACTGTGGAGATGGCACAATTTGACTAGATATAAATTCTGCAGCTAAAAATGGCTAAGTGGCCTTAGGAAAATGCAAGCCATCCTCTCTATTTGAATGGTTAATTTATTCTGAGGATATAGGAATAGATAAGAATGTTTATATGTGCATATAACCATATGATTATTTTGTCCAAGTTATATCTAAGGGTGAAGCTATAGTTCTGCCAAAATGGGGTTTCAGGAAATTGACTAAAGTATTGGAAAATTAATCTAAGTTGCCCTAAGAAAATGCCTGCCATATCTCATAGGTTAATGATAAAAATAATTTGTGAGTATAAAGATATATCTTGTTGAAGTTTTTATCTAACTTAGGTATTATTTTTCCTAAATAGTGCTTGAAGGAAAAGTTAGAGGTCTTCTAGAATGGGGTTTCAGGTTGTTTTGCTCAGTTCAGTAAAATGCAAGCCTAGGTAAAAGGATGTTGAATCTGGATCTGAAACCAGTTTTGTTGTGCTCTATTATATGTCTTACATCGTATGGTATCATTTCTTCATTATTTTTGTGAATTAAAAAATACACCCTAGATATGGCACAATTTGACTAAGACGTATAATATTGCTACTAAATTTTGCTAAGTGGCATTAGGAAAATACATGCCATCCTCTCTATTTGAAGGATTAATTTATTATGAGGATATAGGACTCTAGAATGTTTATTTGTGCATTTAACCATATGATTAGTTTTTCCAAATAATATCTAAGGGTGATGACTCTATATTTTATCCTTACACCATAATCTAAGGCATAACAACCATCCTTAGTGAGTTAAACCTTAGCAATAATGAATGCCATTTAAGAATGTAAGCTACAGGGTAGTAAAAGGACATGATTCATTTTGTTGGGAGCTTCCAAAAGCTATCAATGGTAGGGAGATACTATTAGTAAAAATGGATACATCATTGTCAAGTGTAGGCCCTGCAAGGTGACTAGAGTATCCACTTCAAAAACTAGAACACATGGTCATGCAAAGTGTCATTTTGTTGCAAGTGATCTTTTTAATGGGAAAAATATTGAAGATATTGTCTCATATTCTCATAATTGTGATTTCCATAATCCTAATCATCCAAGAAATAAAGGGTTAAGGCAAAGAGAAAGAGTTAGACGGACTCCAACTCGATTTCAAGGGAAAAATTGACATTATTCCAAATTGAACGATGTCAAACAACCCTAAAATTTAGAGGCAGACATTGTCGAATTTATGATTGTATCTATCTGGGCAAACATCATTCTAAATAGGGAAGTTATTACAACATATTTATTAGTAATATAATAGTGATCATTATCTCATCCCGGTCAAAATTGGAATGGGTTCATAACTTGTCCACCCCTCAAGCTCTACATAAGGTCTATCCATCTCAGTGTCTTTTCTTGGTCTCTCTTGACACAGTAGGATAAATTTACATATGTGGACATAAACCGAAAATTTGAACCCCAAATACAAAGATACATACATTTTTTTTTCTACCAAAATGATGAAGGTGTTTGAACTTACTAATGTCATTGCGGGTCGAATTTGATGTCAATATTTCCTGTTGAAGATTCTTCTAAATATCCTCTTTCTTCATGAGCCAAGCCATTCTATAGAACAATTGATGCAATCTTTACTCTTGAGCTAAAGATCGTAGAGAGAATGAACTTATTACTACATTAGGTCCAACCCTATAACTGAAATAAGAAAATTGTACTCAGTTAGGACAGTTCATAGCCATAGATATGCGTTAGAGCCCTAGGCACTACCATAAGAGACCACAGTGGTGAATTCAGAGGCATGATGGTGAGCTATGTCAGGGATATGAACTATAGTTGGGGACACTACCATAGGAGACCATACTAGAAAATCCAGAAGCAGGTTGGTGAGCTATGTTGGGGAGATGAAAGATGGTCGAGGTACAAGATGGTTTGGGTGAGATATGTGTTTAGTTTTTGTTTTGATATTTTTTTGTTTTTTATTTTTATTTATTTTTGTTTTATTTTAATATATATTTTGTTTATATACTTTATATATTTTAATAGTATTTTATATTTTAATGTTTTATTTGAAAAGTTTAATAGTATTTTTTGTTTGTTTTATATTTTAATACATTACCTTATTTTCCAAGTTTTATGGATGCAACAATGACCACGAGAAAGCTCAACGACACAATAGTTGAACAACAAAACCTCTAACTAGGAAAGAGACTTTGCAACCATGCATTGTGATCCTTCGAAAAAGAAAATCTCTAGGTAAATTAGTGAATACATTGTGGCCCTTATCAATCCATGACATATAACCTATCACAAAACTTGGTGGAAGCAAAAGATAGAGAATTCTTTTACCTAGACAGTGCTTTAGTATAATGAGAACACGCATAGATTTGAGCATACATGAAGATGATTTAATTAATGTACATTGGGATCAATAACTCCTTGTTTATCTGTTATCAAACTTCATATTATACATGGAATATTACACTATTGCATACCTTTTACAAAATGGGGAAATGTATACCAAATATGATACTCTAATCCTACTCATGGATTCCTGATATGATACTTTAATATGATATCTATGCCAAATTTGGTATAGCAATCAATTTGGTATATCAACCAATTAACATAGCCAAATTTCACACTTTAATGATGATGATGATGATGATGATGATGATAACAATGATGATGATGATAACAATGATGATGATGATGATGATGATGATGATGATGATGATAACAATGATAATGATGAGGATAACAACAATGATGATGATGATGACAATGAGGATGCCAACGATGGACATGCTGAAAATGATGACAAGGATGATGGTGATGATGATGATGATGATGATGATGATGATGATGATGATGATGAATATGATGATTATGATAACGGTAATGATGATGATGATGATGATGATGATGATACTAGTGACAATGATGATGACGATAAAGACAATAAGGATGAGGATGAGGATGAGGATGAGGATGATGATGACCATAACAATGATGATTATGATGATGACGACGACGATGATGATGAGGATGAGGATGATGACAACGACAAAGATGAGGATGATGACGATGATGATGACAATGGCCATGATGATGACAATGATAATAATGCTGACAATGATGATGATGATGACAATGACAATGATGAGGATGAGGATGAGGATCATGATAACAATAAGGATAGTGATGATGAGGATGGCGACAATGAGGATATTGATGACAATTATGAAGATGAGAACGATGGGGATGATGACGATACTAATGAATATGATGATGAGGATGATAACGAAGACAACGACAACGATGATGATGACAACGATAATCTCAATGAGGATGAGGATGAGGATGCTGATGATGACGACGACAATGACGATGATGATGAGGAGGAGGAGGAGGAGGATGGCGATCACGATGACGAGGGTGGTGAAGATGATAATGACAATGATGATGATGACGATGATGAAAATGATGATGATTATGATGATGATGATGATGATGATGATGATGATGAGTATGAGGATGAGGATCATGATGGTGATGCTGATGACAATGATGATGATAGCGATGATGATGACAATGAGGATGATGATGACAATGATGATGATGGTAATGAGGATGATGATGATAATTGTGACGATAGTGATGACGATAAATAAAATGAGGATGAGGATGACTATGATGACGACGATGATGATGACTATGAGTACGACGATGATGATGATGATGATAATGACGATAATGGAAATGAGGAGGAGGATGACGATGTTGACGATGACAATGATGACAACGATGATGATTACAATGAGGATGATGATAATGATAACGATGGGGATGATGATGATTATGAGGATGACGATGGGGATGATGATGACGATAACGAAGATGATGATGAGGATGAGGATGGCGACGATGAAAATGATGATGATGATGATGATGAAAATGATAATTAGGATGAGGATGAGGATGAGGATGAGGATGAGGATGTTAATGATGACGATGATGATGATGACAATGAGGTTGATGATAATGATAATGATGGGGATGATGATGATGATAATGATGGGGATGATGATGATAATGGTGATGAAAATGATGATGATGATAAAGGATAATGATGATGATGACGTTAAAGAAAATGAGGATGAGGATGATTATCATGATGACAACAACGATGAGGAGGAGGAGGAGGAGGAGGAGGAGGAGGATGACGATGACGATGACAATGATGAGGATGGTAATATGATAATGATAATGAGGATGACAATGATGATGACAATGAAGATGATGATGAAGATGATGATGACGATGATGAGGATGAGGATGAGGATGAGGATTATGATAGAAATGTTGATGATAATGATGATGAGGTTGATGAGGATGATGATGAGGATGATGATGATGATGGTGATGACGGTAATGATGATGATGATGATACTGGTGACGATAATGATGACAATAAAGACAATGAGGATGAAGATGAGGATGAGGAATGTCATGATGATGATGACGACGATAATGACAATGAGGATGACTACAATGATGATGACAATGAGACTGATGATGCTGTTGCTGATGATGATACCAATGATGGTAATAATGAGGATAAGGATGATGATGACGATAATGACAATGAGGATGTAGATGATGATGATGATGGTGGTGATGATGGTGGTGATGATGATGACGAGGAAGATGAGGATGGTAATGATGATGATGATGATAATTTGGATGATGATGATGATGATAAATATAATGAGGATGACGATGAGGATTATGATGATGTTGATAATGACTATGAGGACAAGGATGCTAATGATAATGGTGACGACGATGATGATGATGATAATGACAATGAGGATGAGGATGAGTATGTTGATGACGACGATGATGATGATGACGATGACGGTGATAGTGAGGATGATGATGATGAGGATGATGACAATGATGATAATGACGATGAGGATGAGGATGATGATGACAATGAGGATGATGAGGATGAGGATGATGACAATTTCGATGATAATGATGATGAGGATGTGGATGAAGACAACAATGATGGAGATGATGACGATGATAACGAAGATGATTATGAGGATGATGATGATGACAATGATATTCTCAATGATGATGAGGATGAAGATGACAATGAGGATGAGGATGAGCATGAGGATGTTGACGATGACGATGACGATGATGATGATGATTATGACAATGAGGTTGATGATAATGATAACAATGGGGATGATGATGATGATGATAGTGGTGACGAAAATAATGATGATGATTGCATTAAAGACAATGAGGATGAGGATGAGGATGATGATTATGAGGAGGACGAGGACGAGGACAAGGATGACGATGATGATAATGACGACAACGATGATGATGATGATGATGATGATGATGATGAAACTGATGATGAATATGATGATGACAATGATGAGGATGAGGATGAGGATGAGGATCATGATGGTGATGCTGATTATGATGATGATGACGACAATGATGATGACGATGAGGATGATGATGATGATGATAATGACAGTAATGAGGATGATGATGATAATTGTGACAACGATGATGACGATAAATAAAATGAGGATGAGGATGAGGATGACGATTATGACTATGAGGACGAGGATGATCATGATGATGATGACGATGATAATGACAATGAGGATGAGTATGAGGATGTTGACGATGACGATGATGATGATGACAATGAGGATGATGATAATGATAACGATGGGGATGATGATGACTATGAGGATGCCAATGGGGATGATGATGACGATGGGGATGATGACGACGATAAGGAAGATGATGATGAGAATGAGGATGGAAACAATGACAATGATGATGATGATGATGACAACGATAATAAGGACGCGGATGAGAATGAGGATGTTGATGATGACAACGATGACGACAATGATGATGACAATGAGGATGATGATGATGATAACAAAGATGTCAATGAGGATGATGACATCGATGATGATGATGATGATGATGAAGGAAATAATCTCAATGACGATGAGGATATTAACGATGATGATGATGATGATGATGATGACAATGAGGTTGATGATAATGATAACAATGGGGAATATGATCATGATAATGATGGGGATGATGATGATGATGATGAGAATGGTGATGAAAATGATGGTTATGATGATGACAATGGTGATGAAAATGATGATTATGATGATGATAATGGTGACAACAATGATGACGTTAAAGAAAATGAGGATGAGGATGATTATGATGATGACAGTGACGATGACAACGATGAGGAGGAGGAGGAGGAGGAGGATGACGATGAGGATGAGGATGAGGATGAGGATGAAGATGAAGATGATGACGATGATGATGAGGATGAGGATGAGGATGAGGATGAGGATGAGGATCATGATGGAAATGTTGATGATAATTATGATCATGACAATTTTGATGAGGAGGAGGATGATGATGACGGTAATGATGATGATGATGATGATGATGATGATAATGGTGATGACAATGATGACAATAAAGACAAAGAGGATGAGCATGAGGATGAGGATGATGATCCTGATGATGATGATTATGAGGACGAGGATTATGATGATGATGATGACAATGATAATGACAATGAGGATGAGGATGAGGATGCTAATGATGACAGTGATGACAATGATGATGATGACAATGAGGATGATAATGATAATGATGAGGATGATGATGAGTGTGAGGATGACGATGGGGATTGTAATCACAATAATGAATATGACAATGAGGATGAGGATGAGGATGAGGATAAGTATGATGATGATGATAATGACAATGAGGATGAGGATGATGATGATGGTAGTGGTGGTGGTGGTGGTGATGATGACAAGGAGGATGAGGATGAGGATGGTAATGATGATGAGGATGGTAATGATGATGATGATGATAATTTGGACGATGATGACGACAATAAATATAATGAGGATGATGATGATGATGATAAAGATAATGAGGATGATGATGAGGATGAGGATGCTAATGATAATGGCGATGATGAGGATGACGACGATAATGAAAATGAGGATGAGGATGAGGATGAGGATGATGATGACGATGATGATGATGATGATGATGATGATGATGAGGATGATGATGAGGATGATGATAATGATGATAATGACAATGAGGATGAGGATGAAAATGATGATAATGAAAATGAGGATGAGGATGATGACAATCTCGATTGTAATGATGATGGTGGTGAGGATGAAGATGACAACAATCGAGATGATGATGATGATGATGATGATGATGTTGATGATGATGATGTTGATGATGATGATGAATAAGATGATGATGATGATGATGACAATGAGGATGATGATGATGAGGATGATGAAAATGACGATAATGAGGATGAGGATGAGGATCATGATGATAACATCAACAATAATGATGAAGAGGATGAGGATGATGATGACGATGATGGGGAGGATGATGATGATGAATAAGATGATGATGGTGTTGATGATAACAATGATGATGATAATGATGATGATGACAATAACGGTGATGATGATGATGATGCTAACAATGATGATGATGGTGACGATGACAATGATAATGAGGATGATGGAAATGAGGATGATGACAATGATAATAATGAAAATGAAGATGATGATGATGATGACAATGAGAATTATTACAATATCAATGATAATTATGATGAGGATGTGGATGATGATGACGATGATGAAGACAACAACGTTGGGGATGATTGTGGTGATGGTCATGATGATGATGAAGATTACAAAGATGATGATGATGATGATGATGACGAAGATAATGAGGATGATGATGACGATGACAATGATTTCATTGCATTATTGAGATTCCATTTGTTTCAAGAATAACTTAATATTCTCTACTAAACAGGGCCAACAACATGAAGGTGGAAGCTTGTCTCACCCCCCCCCCACATCACTCTCAATTCCCCACAACCCAACAAAATCTATGTACAAAAAAATAATTTATTATTTTTTTTCATACATAAGAAGAAATGTCTCTTATAACATATGTCATCATACAATAAAATGACAAAAAAAACTTAAAAATACCTCATTACATATATAATAGATCATATGTATTAAGGCATACCTCATACACTTCAATGGGCTACTTCATCTTATTCATCCAATCCATCATCTGTATCAGTTTCGATCATCATGTCATTGTTGATATCATATTAATGGACATTGTCTGCTACATCATTGGATTTAGATCATTCTTCATCAGCTTCCTATGAAACATGATACTTTAACTCATGTTAATCATACTCAACATCATATTCTTTTTCAATACCTTCTTCATTATGCTCCACATTATACTATAGTGGCCTTCCCTATGGATCATGGCTCATAGAAAATTACCAACCCCCTCTACCTGGAACCTCAGAGTAAAATACTTGGTCACATTGGCTTGGAAGAACATAGGGATTCATTCCTAGCTGAAACAACCTTGTATTAACCATGGTAAATCCATTATCATGTTCAATAATAGTTCTATAGGGATCACATTGATTCAAGCATAACCTATACTATTTGACAATGAACAAAACTAATTTGAAGGATTTAAAATCACAATGAATAATATCTTCCAAATACCCATATTATTGATTTTCTAAGAGTTCTAGATGTCTAACACTTCTAGAGGAAACATTGATCACCCGAAATATTGCAGTTATCCCACAATCAGAATTTTTATTCATTTCATCCAACCTTTTAAACAAAATTTAAGACGATTGCACCACATAGACTTATGTTCTTTTACCCGCAACAATCCATACACATAAATGTTACATCAATATAGTTGAAAAAATATAGCATGGCTAATTAATATGCTTTCATGTTTATGTTTTAACCCATATGATAAATCGATTTCCCTTTCTATAAGATTGGTATCTCCATTACGATGTGCTTCTTTAACCCATGAAATGACACCTTTCCATGATATTCCATGAACATATTGTTTACATCGTTCAACCCATACCTTCATCCAATCAAGATTGTTTTCTACGTATAAATGAAGTGCATCACACTCATGACCAACTACTTCATGAAAGTAAAATTAAAATTAAGTACAAATTTATAATCACTTAACATGCAGGTATACACTTTTAATTGATGCATATTGAATATTAAAAATGAAATAAGTATAATATATAAATAAAAAACAACATTAAAATATACAATAATCAATCTCCACTAGATAATAATTACCATTCATCTTCCTCAATCTACCTTTCCCAATGAGGTACTCCCCTTATAAATTGTTATTGGAGTCTGGATCACAAATGTAGCCTAAATTGAGATTTGATGCTAATATAGGAAGGTATGCATTAATATACATCATTTTATGGTATATCATAAATCCATCCATCATAAAACCCTCTATATGTGCTCATTTGCTAACCAATCCATTCAAAAATTTCAAGTGCCTCTCAATCATCCACATGGACCTTGAGTGTAGTGGTCCACAAAACTCAATCTCCTCAACTTGGTTTATGAGGTAGTCTTATTATGAATTGAAAAATGTTGAAGGTAGATGATTTTTCATTTCACACATTAGACGCGCAATTTCTCTCCTCCAATACTTTATATATTCTTTATGGATTTATTTAGATGAAAACCATATACAAGTGATGCCAACAAATTGGTAAGATTTAACAAAAAAAACATTATTTTATAGAACAATTATAAAAATAAATATCAAATATAATTTATACCATGAATTAAACAAACACTTAATGCATGGAAGGTATCACCACTTACCTCATGTATTTTCAAAGTTCATATATAACTTGTTTGACATTGTTGTCGAAGTTTTCCAAGAGAGATAGAGGTAGAACATGCTATAACAATATAAAAATTGTTTCGTTATTTTTTTCAAAAAGAAGACTAAAAAATACCAACAATAATATGCACGAGAATAAAAAATATAGTAATACACACACACACACACACACACACACACACACACACACACACACACCATAATAATTACCTTGATTAAGACATTCCAATCATGTGTTTTCACGCCCACAAAATCACCTTTCTTGGTTATGATATTGTTCATGTTTGAACAAAATTCGGTGGGAAATTTAATTTTTCGTATGACTTCTTTTACAAAATTGCTTTGTTTCTCTGTTAAAAACCATGGAAGTGAGTTTATAGTCATTTGGACTCCATTTCTATGTAATTGAATGGAATATTTCATTGCATAATTGGATTCATGAATGTCATTGCAATTTTTTACAAGTTTTCTTTGTCGTTCCTTATATCCAATATTCGCCATAATGTTTCAACTACATTATTTTTTATATGCATTGTTTCAAACAAATGAGAAATTTGAAGGTTATCAAAGTATGACATCCTATTGAATTGTTTAGGACAACTTTCCATTCCTTGTAAAATCCCATTAATGCCTTCATGATCACAATAGTCATCCTAAATCGTGGTTTATAAAAAATTTACAGAAATGACTGTCAATTATAGTAAACAACACACAATAAAAATATTAAAAGCATTTCATATATGATGATAAATAGATAATTTTATTTGTACATACCTTGATGATTTCTATTATATTGCAACTTCCATAGGTGTGGTGTCATTCTTTGCAGTCTCTTACTTCCCATTGAAAAGATGTTTATTGATAGTTCAATACCTATGATTCTTAGAGAATAAATTCATATTCTCATCAAACACCTCTTTTCATAAAAAAAATTAATGACAGAATTTGATCTTAGCACCACAAACTAGACAGAAAAAATTTCCCTTTGTTTGAAGACCTACATAAAGAGTCGATGGATTAACATTGTTAATTATAATTATATAAAATGAATGGATTATTTTAAAAAACATGCATGCATAATATATCAACTTCATAAAATTAAATGCTATTAAATTCGACATTATAATTACATACCACAAAAATGGGTTAACCCTAGGGCATCATGTATTGTCCATACAATCATTGCATGGAATTGAAATTTCCTTTGTCATATTGGTCTAGATACATCATACATAGTGATTCCATTCCATCTAGACATAAAAAATTTCCCTTTGTTTGAATACCTACATAAAGAGTCGATGGATTAACATTGTTAATTATAATTATATAAAATGAATGGATTATTTTAACAAACATTCATGCATAATATATCAACATCATAAAATTAAATACTATTAAATTCGATATTAGAATTACATACCACAAAAATGGGTTAACCTTGGGGCATCATGTATTGTCCATACAAGCATTGCATGAAATTGAAATTGCCTTTGTCATATTGGTCTAGATACATCATACATAGTGATTCCATTCCATAGCTTTAGTAGTTCATCAATAAGACGCTAAATATATACATCCATATATTTAACTTGGTACTTACCTAATTGATATGATCATATAAAATATATAATTATTACAACCATTAACATATATAAATAATACACAACAGTAAAAGAAAAAACATATATGACATTATGCAGCATAATACGACAAGTGAAATGGCACTATATTAAAAAAAATTGTTGTAGACACATACCTGGAATAATCATTGACAATAGGGTGAAATCATGAACCTGGGTGTCTATTTCGTGAGAATCAAATTTCAGAATCCGTATTTAAAACACTTTCAACCGAACTATATTTTTTTTCGGCTGAACTATTTAAGATTTTCGACCAAACTTTTTAACTTTTTGCCCTAACAATTGAAAAAAACTCTCGGCCGGATGTTAGAGCTAATGATGAACGTCATCATGCGGGGTTTGTAAGGATCGCTGGAAAAAAATGTCTAGCAGAATTTTTTTCACCCGAACATTTTTTCGACCAAAAGATTGTTCAATCGAACAATTGTTCGGCAGAAAAACTGTTTCAGCCAAAAAATATTTTGGCCGAAAAAAGGTATATATATTTTTAACGATGCAATTGCTTCCAATTTTGTCATTTCTGATCTTTTCCTACTCCTCCTGCTCTGCGACACCTCCTGCTCTACAACACCTCGTCTCTACGATGCTTGTGCCTTGGCTCTGCCTTGCCTTGCATATTAGGCCTTGACTCTACCTCTGGCTTGCCTCAGCTTGCTTGTTAAGCCTCAGCTTGCTTGTTAAGCCTTAGCTCTGGCTTTTCCTTGCCTCGGCTCGCCTCTCCTATTAGGCCTTGCCTCTGCCTTACCTATTAGTCCTCACCTTTGCCTCGACTGTGTGTTAGGGGCTCACTTTTGTGTTAGGAGCTCACCTGTGTGGTGCTTCATGGTGGTGGTGCTTTGCGGTGGTGGTGGTTTGCTTGTGTGGTGCTTGGTGGTGCTTCGCGTCTTCGTGGTGGTGGGTGTGCTTCGTGGCTTGTTGGAATCTATCTATGGTGCTTCAGGGTTTCCTGGTAAGCTCGTTATTCAAGTTTCGTTTAATTTTGTTTAAATTTGTTTAAGCCTATTCTGTCTACTATAAATAAAGAGCCTTTAAAAAGTGTAGATAAACCTATCCAACATAAACAATTTTACAGTATTGGGTAGATTGTAATAGGTTTTTATTTTTTGACTGAAGGGACGTAGTGATTGCTTGCTATTGACCATGAAGGAAGATATAAACTTCTTTTTTACCACCATGTATGTAGACCTCAACCAACTTAGTAAAATAAATAAATTAAATTATATGGATCCTATTAATTAAATATCTTCCTCTATTATTTCAGATATACTCAATTTCTAGGCTCATTTTATCTTATTAGACTATAGCGTATTCAGCTATAAGTAATATACCCTCCCTGTCAAGTTGATCTAAATTACTAAGACCAACAAAATATATGCTCTGTTGTTCCTATCACATATCTAATCTCTGCTCTGAGGTGGCTCTGTTAGTGGAATCCATGTTTCTGGCACTGAGTCAAGTTCATGCCACACATTTCACGTACGCAACATTACAACTTGATAGTGATAAGCATAGTGTTTAACATTCATATATATATAATTCAAACTTCAAACTTCACTAGAGTAAATTGCCCTTAGTTGCCCTTGAAATTTAGAGTAAAGTGTTTGTCATGTACAATAAAATGTCACTTGGATGGATCCGAATAGAGCCAAATGGGAATCAATTTTATTTTTTCATTTGCATTAAATTTTCAGTTAAAAAGTAGAAATTAATTTTGTTTTCATTGCTATTAAGTTTAGTAAAGAATTAAAAAAAATTAATTAGATAAAATATGAATATAACTTATAATAAGTCTAAAAATTGGAATAGAAAAGATTTAAGACATCTATCTTAGCTAAAATTAGTAGATCAACATCTAACAACAACTTTCAATATGATTTTGTTTTAAAGATTTACCAACAATTAATACATTTTGCACATTTATCTTAGGAAAACACACAGAACTACACTGATCTACAACTCAACAACAATAAGAGCATAATATTCCTATGTCTGTTAAATCCCTTACTAATCCACAAGACTTAATCCTCTTTATATGCATTCTTTAATTTAAAAGATCCTAGGTCGAGCCAGTTTTGGAAAATATCCAATTAAATATTTCAACAAAAAAAAAATTAAAAAATGTATGGTATGTTAGTGATAATTATTTTATTGAACTACGGAAAGTTATGACATGAAGTTATTCAACTATAATCCCTAATTAACCCCTATTGCTGCTCCCTAATTAAAATTCTAGAAAGGCTTTTTTCACATGGGGCCAATCCCACAAGTACCTTTAGTTTGTTGTTTCATTATAGACATACAAAAAAATAGAGCATTCTTTGTTATGTCTGAAGTAAAACTACCCTTTCAAGCAAAACCTGTAATCTTCCCTGAGAGCACAAAACTATAAACTAGAGTCTATAGACTGTCATCTATGTGCAAAAGTATAGTAGTGTTGATTTGATCTATTATTTATATTTCTGGCTATTTAAACCTTTGTATATGCCAAGCCAAACCTTAAGAATTTCATTAGAACCTATACATAGAAAGAGGTTGAATCTGTTACCCCCCTAGGTTGTCAAAAATTCCCACTATATGTTCCTTTACATTTAGTGTTTTTTAGTTTACAAATGAGACACTTTTCCATGAATTTTCTTTGAGGTAGATTATTTGGTTTGTCAATGGTAATTTCCTACCATGACAACTATGAATAATGATATCATGATATTGTCCCTATGCTTGGTTCAATATTCTAAGATCTTATCTTCTTCTATTGTTCAATTGTATGTTCTATCAATTTATGTTGGTTTTTCATGTTACATAGTTGGTTGTTCCAATAAAGGTGTGCCCTGGAGCACCAACCCATGGGCATAAAACTCTATATGGTGGAGGCTTCATCACACTAAAGGGGAAGTCAACAAAGCCACTAAGCCAAGTACTTCTGAGAGTAAAACCAAAGGTGTTGTCCATGTTCAGTCCAAGGGGAAAAAATCTCTCAAAAATTATATCCATATAATAAATCCTCCTTTAGTCTATACAATCAAATATTTTTACCCCTTGATCTAGCTTTAGCCTTATAGAGACACTAAATTAGCTCTAGCGCGTAGCACATTCCATATGAATCAAAGTACATCAACAAAAAGGCTCTAAAATCTTTATTTCTTCCTCACCAGCATTTCCACAAGATTAATAATTTGACGTGGATTGATCGTATTATGTTTTAAACACAATAAGTATATTCAATTGTTTTTTCTTGTCCTCAAAATATTTCGATGGCCTAATATACATTAGTTTATTGGTGGTTATTTTGATGTTTATAGGAGATATATAGTAGAGATGGTTTGAGACAAGCTGGTCACTCATTCTTCGAATCGAAGATGTACAGAGACATATGAGACAAGGATGCCTAATACCACACCTAAATCTATTGAAAGACCTTCAAATGTTCGCTCTCGAAGATGGTCTGAATCATCTATAGATTCTAGCATATTATATCGAGACACATTAGGTATGTGTTTGAGATATATGCACATGAAAAATTTATGAGTATGCATGAATATTTATATTTGTTTGAAGTCTTGTTCATTGATTTTAATAAGTCTCATTAGAATTTTTATTTGTAGATACATGGTGTAATAGATTGTCTCGTGAGAGTGGCCAAGCTTTTGTGTCAAGTCAATTGTTTGATTCATCATCTCGTGACTGTTTTCCCTTTTTTGGTTGTTATTTTAGAGAACGACCAATGGACCACCAACATTTTATTGGTAATATGTTACATATATATATAATCTATTTAAATAAATTACTAATTTGCATGTGTGTGTGTGTGTGTGTGTGTGTGTGTGTATGTTTTTTCCTTTATGTACTAAATTATACATGATTACATGTGTAAATGTAGAGGATCGTGGCTCTTCTGAGGGTTATGATGATGCATTCAAAGAAAATGAGGGTTATGTATTTGGAGAAAATGAGGGTGGAGATGGTGAGGATGTTTGAAGGGACCAAGAGCAAGGTCATGTGAATGATCGGAGAAAGGGTCAAGGTCGGCGAAGGGCTAGTACTAAACAAGAACATGGTTGTCATCCCATGACCATTTATCCTTCAGATATACCCAATGCTCTTCCTTGGGAAAATGAACAGGTTTCTATCACCCTTGAACAATGTACAACCCACCATAAAAAATTGAGGGATGATCTTGCTAGCTTGGAACTCCCAACAGAGAGTCGAAAAAGCTTGCAAATACTTTTGGAATCTTTAGGCAAGTTTATTGGTGCCTGTAGAACTATTGGGCCAACAATAGATTGTTTTATTCACTTTATGCAAATGCGGAGGGCTCAAGTGATGGGTCCTAACAAGTGGGTTGATGTAGAAAAGAGGGTATCAAAAGCAGATGCCATTTCAATGTAATTAATTTTAAAGAAGGATCGAAGCAGAAGATGTTAAAGGTGTAATATTTTAAGCACCCTGATATTGCACACCATTTATATGATAGATTCTTTGCTCCCTATGGGAGATTTACATGGAATGATGAAGTGCCACATTATTTTGCAAGATTTGTTTTGCGGTTTTTTTTTTAAACATGAAGCCAGATTACAAAGATGTGTCCAAATTTTATGGGGTTGGAAAAGGTAGGACGTATGAACAAGAAGGAGCCTATCATGATCCATTGTTTCCTAAGCCTACACCTCGTTTGGTTTATCAGCCATAGAGAGTTTTTACATTACAATCAGAGATGGAGGATCCCTCTCAGATTGGTCTAGAGGTTAGAACCATCATATGAGACAACTTACCATCTGCTCTGATGGTTATTGATGTCAGCATGGATCAACATAGAACACACGCTCGTTCTTGTGCACTTTTTTCTTATAAAACAGACAATGAGGTATATTCAATGATCCTTGAATATGCCAAGTCATATGTAAAAAATTGTTGATATGGATTGTTTGATTTACTCAATCACGATGAAGGAGGGAGGGGGGAGGTATGTGAGAAATTTTATGTTTTTGACTCTAGTGTTAACCTAGGGCCATTGAAAGAGGTACATTTGCGTAAATATCTATAAAATTATATGTTCTTATTATTGACATGACACATTTTCTCAAGATTGAATTTTTTTTTTGTTCATTGGTTCCGATCTCATCGCCTAGGACCATGGGTACTTGGCCCCTCTCATCATCAATTTTGGGAGACATTCCTAGTGTCTCCCAAGATTTGGAGGTAAATCAAGCACCTTTCAAATGTTTTAGTAATGATTAAATGT
>LPNX010528412.1:142356-158631 GCA_001517045.1 Pseudotsuga menziesii
TAGTGAATGCATCTTAAATTAATATTTCAGGTATAATGGATGCAATATTCTCATAAATGCATCGTCCAGAATAAATGAATATAAAGGAAATTTACCATATCTTGGTAATTTGTATAGTTGTTGATTAGTGGAAATATGGAAATGTTGAATATCCTTGAACCTGCATTCATACTCCAATTTTGAGCTTGATTTGAAGTAATCACTAGAAAAATCCAAGCAATGAAGTTTCTTATTATTCTTGAGATAACTAATATCATGATTTATCCTATTTGGTGGACTATTTTATGGTGTATATCGTACCAATAAATATGAATCCTTTTATCCAAAACAACTCAGCACTCACGTAGTAGCTAACTCAATTCTTTGGCAACTTGAATACCTAAAGTAGTTGGATGGTTTAGAGAAACCTGTTTAGCTTTCAACCTATGAATCCTATAGTAGACACACCATCATTTGGATTCCTAATGATATCCCTAGAACAAGTTTAAACATATAATATCCCTAGATCAACTTTATCCCTAGAGTCAAAACCCTAAGATCTATGGTTTCTTCATTTCTTTTGGACCATCTAATTTGTTCAAAATCAATTCAATATTGTCTTATAAAAGGTGTAGTATTACCTACATTAGATATCCTTTTTGAAACCAATCATGGAGATGGAAACTTTTATTTGTCCCATCTCTTCTAAAATTCAACCTTTTTCATTCCAAGTTCAAGCTACTTTTCTTAATCATTCTAAAAAATCTACTTTTGTGAAGTTTAGATCAACTTCAAGTTTTAATGAACAAACAATTTTAATGTCCCATAAATGTAAGTTCTAAGTGTACATTTTTGTTTTGCATGCCAATTTAAAAGACTTAAAGGATATTAGTAACATCATTGGGTGGGCAATTGTCATTACAACGTATTTTTGGACCTTTGATACAACATGATATATTAGACTCATGGATATTCATGATCATGTTCAGGAAGGTTCCCAAAGTTAGTAATCTTAAAGTAAATGTTGGCCAAGAATACTAAGAGGCTCTATTTAGTGTTGATCAAATGGTTCACTATCATATACAAGAAAATGGTCTAATGTATTATGGTATTTTGGACGTGATGGATTTAAAATTGGAAAATCTAATATTTAATTGTGACTGTTTAGATACAATGGATGTATGGAAGATGATTTAAATAAAGTAAAAATTCAACAATTTGTGTTTAAAAATGCTCTAAAATTTTGTTTTCTTGATGGGCCAAAGATATTTTGTTGAGAAAAATGTTTAGTTACATTGGAATAGTTGGATTGAATTCTAAAGCTAACCTTTGCAATGTTGTCCATTCCTTTCCTTTGTTTCTTGAATAAATGGAAGGAATTTTTGAATGGAAACATAGGAGAAAGAGAAGTAAATATTTTCCTATAGAAAAGGGAAGTTACTTCTACCTAATATATGGAAATATTAGGTGATTCTCACTAGATTTATGAAGTAATGGTTTTGTTTATAAGATCAATAAAATGTGGCTAGTAGAAAAAAGAATAAATCCAAGTAAAGGTGTATGAGTAATTAATATACTACCCTGATATTTCATTATATTGAACCACATGCCTTTGTTGTGAATATTATGATAGATCTAGATCCATAAAAACATCCAAAGGATATCCAATCCATTTCTTAGGGAACTTTGCATGATAATTATGCATTATGAGGAATTCTCTTCAGATAACATGATAATTCATTGACAACCCTTTCAATTATAATCCCTCTCAGCATAAATGAATTTATTTCACAATCCTCTTTTGTGAAAATTCAATCAATATTTTTAATCATCAGTAATGAATTTTAATATTTACTAATGTTAATATTAAATGTTTGTATGTTATGAATTTATACAATTGTACATATCAATTTCGTTATAAAATTAATATAGATAATTTTGATGTACATATGTTGAACAATCCAAGAACAATATATCATATAATTGAGATCAATTTGATATACACATACGCTAAACAATCTAAGAACAATGAGCTATAAGCTCAACAATGCAAGAACACTATTTTATAAGTTTCCTCAATTTGATAGACATAACCTCAACAATGTAAGAACTTTAATCAATTTGACATGTACATAAGTTCAACAATATAATATAATAGTTTATCATATTTAAGTTTAAAAGAGGCACAGATCTCATAATTTGACAATTTCATAACAAATGTGCTTAAAAATTCATCAAACCAATATAGCTCAGAACTTATCAATAATCACTCTATTTGAGTGTCACAATTATAAAACCAATCAAGACGTCCTTCATGTAAAAATTATGTATCATGTTCAACATTATCCTAATTAGAAACAAGATCTTAAAGGAATCTTGTCTTCAATTATTCTTTCATGATCAACTTTTGACATATTCCATCTTCTAGCTTTCAATTTTTTATTTGATTTAACTTCTATCAACTTTAAGCGATTTGCGCATACCAAATGACTATATTGGCAGCATATGACATCAGGTTGATAGTATTTAAAGTGAACGTCCCTTTCATTTTGATATGTTTCTTGAAAAAAATAACCTTTTAATAGAATTGACCGTCTTTCATATATAAAACCTCTATCATCAAAGTACTCCAATAATTTCATCTTTCTCTCTGTGCATCAGATCAAATAATATCTCACATTTTCATTGTTCTCTATGGGTGCAACCACAACAAATAAATCTCCAACACATAATTAAGAACATTGAATTTGTCAAAAAAACTTTAAAATAAAAATAGAAAACTTTAGTATTTAGTATATATACATAAAATTACCTTCTCTAACCAAATCGGAAATTCTATCACCCTCAGTTGATATTGCAATGTCCTCTGATTCCAACTCTTCAAAGCTTGCGAGTGGCATTTTTCCTTTTAAATTAATTTCGTTCTGTTTCCAAGGTTTAACATAATTGTCATTGATGTTTTCACAAATCTCTATTGATTTTGTGTCCTCTATGCAAATAGGAAAAAATCATGTTAGCTTCCTACTATCAAATGAAAACACATTTTCGAAGGTTTTTATTTTTATTGAGTGTAAATATAGAGTTCCATGAATAGTGATAGCATCATATGGGATTGATTTGTCTATATATTGGATTCCAATATGCCAAAAAAACATGTCCAACATAAAAAAAATTACATGTACATGTGAATAAAATATTAGTAGATGTACATATTAAAGTCATTCTAAGTTGAATAATTCTATTTTGAAAACAAAGTTCATAACTGCGCACATCTTTTGATTATTGATTCTAATCATGGCTGATAATTAAATGACAACATTGAAAAACTTGATTAGCACACACAAATCGATCGGAAAAATGGTTCATTTTATACCTTCGAAGTGCTCGTTTTACACAAGCCCCGGCACCATCGTGCTCCCCTTTTCCATGACTAGTTTCAAAAACATTCCAACGATGTTTCGTATTTTTTTTATGAAGGAAACATAGCCAAAAGAATGATCGTGAAGATTTAAATTTCCCTACACATCCATCTTACCATATCCAATTTTCATTCATTCCAAGTCCACGTGTTTTCAATGAACCATAAATAATATCAAAACAATGTTGTACATAAAGTGTATCATGTGTGCAGTCATCGCTGATATAGAAATGGTATTCCTTAATCACATGTCAATTGTCATTCATTCTTTCTATATCATCAACATTTTGTTGAGCATGTCTATATAGAACATGGAAAATATAGAAACTTGTTTAGAACGATAATATTCACTATGTATTTCTTTTTGTGCTTCAAATGTGTAATTCTCTGTGAAATCAACCACAAAAAAAATAGTCCCCTATGGAAAAACAGCACATGATTTTTTGAATTGCAAGTCTTGCCATCATTCTCTATGTGAATTTTTTATGTATTTATAAGTTTCTTTTTTAAACTTTTTCAAAAACTCTATAACACTGATATTATCTTCTTGTAAATCTATTCTTTTCAAAAGAGCGTTTGAAGAATTTACAGAATTGTGGGAATACATGACATATTCATATATCTTCCAATCAACTATGATATCTAACAATGAAGGATCATTAAATCAATAGGATATTTATGGTGTAATAAATCTAGAGTTCCACAATTATCACATTTATTTCCACCGACACATCTTTTGTTGTAAAAGTTCTCATGACCATCTCTTTCACATAGAATTTTAGATATAAAAGCATGAATTGTGGAAGGAGGTGAATTCGACCAAAATGTTTTACCAAACTGAAGGAATGTGTCATAATATAATTCAAACTCAACATGATAGCGACAACAAAATCTATCAAAAATAGTGATAGGTCTAACATACCATGGCTTTTGTTGTACAAATGTATTGATTGACAAATTCAATTAATTGTGTTCATCCTTGAATTTATTGAACAATTGTGTTTGATTCATCTCCAATATATGTTTTGGATGGCTTTCATACTGATTTCGAGATATTCTGTGTCATATCATGTCTCTTGCATTTGGTGAAACACGAGAATTTTTTACCCAATATTCATGCATCATAGCTTTAACACTTTCACCAACCCTATCTTTATAGGGTTGTCTACGAATAATTGCCCAACAAGCAAGTTCATAATTTTGATCTATTTGTAATCAAAATTTGTTATATTTGTATAATGTTTTCCATGAAGTTATGATAACCTTTGCGATCTTCATTGTCAAACATTTTTGTCTAGTACTAGATGAAATAATCGATGTTTGTATTATTCTATGTGCAGCACTAGTATCTTTCTTTCTGGATTTTCCAATTGTTTTTATTGCATTGGATATATTTTTGAACACATTTTTCTTCACCTTTTAATCTTTTGTCTTCTTTTTAATACCCAATAATGACCAAGCTTCCTTCAACTTCTTGGAGACCAGCAAACACCTTAAAATTTGAGCTTGTGTTGCCAGTGATTTTTTTCCAGAAATTGTTCATGCATCTTTTCAGCATGATATCGTACAATATGGTTAGGTTTCGTGTTTCCAAATTTTTCTTTATCAACATTTTGTAACATGTTGTTGTCAATAATGAAGCCACCTATATATATTTCAATTTTAATTTTAATCTAGAATATTTAAAATATACTTAACTTGAACCATAAAAATATGAATCGTAATTATAATTATAATTACATGGTTTAAAATCTTTTAATAAACAATATATATATAATATTACCTATATTGGATTGAATATTTGCATCATTTTGTGATTCTTCGATGTCTTCAATGTATTCAACATTTGTATCTGCATTTGGAAATTATATTAAAAAATACACCATTTACAAAAACCCATTACTGCATTTTAAACAAATTTACAATATTCGTACATACCTAGTTCAATTTCTTCTTTAGTTTGATTTTGAACATTCATATCATCAACATTTTAATCTAAGTCTCTAGTTATATCATCATTAGCGATCTCTTCAATATTTGTATTCTTTTGTTTATTTTTTTCATGGTATCTGAGTTTTTGCTTTTCATTATGTAAGGCATCATCTCAAGTGCGATCACATTTCCTCTTTCACGTTTTTTTGTTGCCCATGATTATTCAATGTATACCTTCAACTTAGAATAAATTTCCCTCGAGAGAATCTTAATCATCAAAGAAAAAAATTCACCTTAGAAAATACAAAAAAAGTAAGAGTCATCCACCTCAAACAATATGACTACAAAAAGTAGTGATAATGGCTACAAGGAAGGTTATCAACCAAATTTGGCACTTTAGGCCATGTGAATTACAAAAAAATTACAGTTTATTTAAATGTTATAAAAGTATAATTAATAAGTATAAATCCATGTTCACTAAATATAAATTACGAGTTAAAAGGCCAAAAGATGACTACTAAAAATTGATAATTAACCTGTTTAAGGTAATGTTATAAAAAGTAAATATGTCCATAAAATATTGTTCAAACTATTTTAAAAAAATGTACCATAGACTAAAATGGTGCGTAATTTTTATGAAAAATTGTACTATAAAATATTTTCCAGAAACATCTTCCGTAAAGAAGAAAAGACAACAAATTTTCAAAATAATGTTTGGTATCAAACAAAAATAGCCTTCACCTTAAAACATAAGTTTTAAGAATACTTACTAGAAAAGAGAGCCTTCCTTCTTCTATAACTGTGTAAAATGTTGATCAAATACGTTGAGCCTTCATTCATTATATAAATAAAGAATTGAAACGGTGTTTGGAAAAAAAGTTTCAAGTTTTTTTCCAGCCGGAGAAAAAAATTCAATAGACATTTTCGGTCGAAATATTAGTTCGGTCGAACTATTAATTCGGCTGAATTGTTTTCTATCCGTTAAATCTATTGTTCAGCCAAACATTTGATAACTTTTGGCTGAAACATCAATTGTTTTCAGCCAAAAACCTGTAATATTTCAAAAATTGAATTCCATCACATATCTTACTCTTCTTCCCATTTTGGAGAGATCAAATCATATCAAATTCTTACAATTTCTCTTCACAATCAATACCATTAGTTGCATAATTCAATCTACTTTCTATAAATGTGAATTTTGTTGAAATTGATGTGATCCACTCATTTTATTTATTATATTTCTTAGAAGGTGTGTGGATTGCTTCAAAATTTGATAGAATTCATTGAAATGAAAAATCAATAACTTCTTAAAGACACGATAAAAAAATTTGGAAAAATCATGGTGCCCAACATTAATGTGTTGTCTTCAAAAGGGTACTTTTAGTTTTTTTTTTTTTGAATTGGAAATTATGGAAGATGTTGTGCCAAACTAAACATCTCTGTTTTATGGTAGTTTTTCATATTGGTCCACTTCAAAAAATTCTAATAATTATTGCATGCGGTTGTTGGATACAAACTTATAGATAGCATTTACTACAATCTGTCTAGATCATCATAACATATTTTGTTTTTAATGAACAATAGTTGAATAATGAATAAATTAGTGTAAAAAAACATGACTATTTATCATAATTTCATTAATTAATAACATACTATCAAACACTCACTAAAATGACACATCAAATGCCAATAAAAAAAATCTAAAAAATAGCCGATAGAAAGCTAACACAATTCTCTACAAAAAAAATTTTACTACAAAATGAAATTCTAAATACAAATATATTTTTTCTTTCCTCGAAGTTGACAAACATGGAAAAACAAAACAGATTTTATCATAACACCTCGCAAAATAGACACCCATATTCATGATTTCACCCAACATTATGTGCTAATAATTTATTGAAAACCATAGAGGAATCATTATTGTTGATAACAAAAATCGACCACACCGAGTAAATAGATCTCTTCTTTCCATATGGATTGACACCATCTTCTACTAAAGAAATAGTAACATTATGAGGACCTTATTTAAAGTGTGGCCATTTTTCCTCCATATCTCTAAATGCATAACCATCTGCAAGCGTTCAAAGAATCTCATCTTGACTTCTATTATGTGCATGGTAATCCATAAATTGTTCTATATTTTTTCACCTAAATAGTCATTGAAAAGATGTAATAATGGGAATATAATGAAGAACCTTGCAAGGAACCTTTTTGTTACTTGATCTGTTCAATATCTACTTATTTGGCATTCTAGACATTCTGTTTCTATTGGCAATATGGAAGATGGAGTTATTGGCATTGATGTCAATATATACACTATTGGTGACATTTGGTAAAAATGCTATACACTATCAATACATGCTATGTTTGAGTGAACCATGTTAATCTGAAGAAACCCATAAAAAGTGTGTATAAAGAGAACAATAACACTTCCGATGTGTCATTCTTCCTACGACTACTTGACAGTATATTCTTGGTTGAGAGTTACATGAATTCCCTATGGAGAATACCATTTCGGTCAATGTATCATGAACCAATGGAAAGATGATGGAGGAACGTTGAAAATATGTAAACGTTCTACTTCTTTAGCTATCGTTTGAATGTGAGAAGATTATTGCTTAACATTTGTTGAATGTGAGCTCCCTTCAAATCTTGAATTGTGACCCATGAATGCCAAACCATGAAGAAAACCTAGTCCAAACATTGCAAAATGTACAAGCTTTCTTTCTAGAAATGCTGGAAATTCTCACGATACCACTACCAAATCCATCAGATAATAGAAAATTTTCTAGTGTAATTTCAAGTCAAAAGAGGCGTTCCATCCTCATTCCAAAGACCCGTTGAGATTGACATTCGAAATCAAAACGCAAAGATTAAAATGATAGAAATAAAATGCAGAAAATAAATGCAGAGGGTTTTCACAGATCAAGACTCAGCAGTCGTTAGATAAAAAATCAACAGTGGAGATTAAGTTTCGGTTTGGGAATTATCCCACATTAGTTGTGTGAATAAAGTTGTATGGGTTTATATACCCCAACCTTTTCCATCTATATCGACGCATAGTGCAAAGGTATAGTGGAGGCTCTAGGTGTTTGGACTCCATGAGAAGAGCACTAGATCGGAGCCCCGAATGACCTATCAGTCCCTCTACCTTTTAGTACACATGGAAAATTCCATCATTGACGAGGATAACGACGTGGTAGGGAGGTGTTGTGAACAGGGTGGACCGTGAAGCTGAGATGGTAGAAGACATGGCATCGATGTGGCATAGGAGTCATCAGACGTGGCTAAACCATTTGTGAACATGAAGGCTAAATGTGCATTCGTAAAACACAAAGTTTTAATTAAAATAATAAAATGATTTTAATATAAATTTATTTTTTTAAGGGTTAATTAAAACAATAATATATATAGTTATATATTAAAAATAAAAAATGATTTTTATTGTAATATCATTTTTTGGAGGTGTATTTTTTTTGAAAAGGTGTGCTGTTTCAAAAATACACATGACCTGTAGAGAAGTATATATTTCAAAAACAAACATCATTTTAATGTGTCTCTCAATTCTTCATCTCAGTACTTGAAGAAGAAGTAAGGCCAAAGGAAGAGATACATTCCTAGAAGCTTATGGAGACTTAATATCTTAAGGGTGGTAGGGTGGTGCTAGGGCAGGTCGATGCCTACAAAAGGGAGTTGTTTCTTCCTTTTCAATAATAACTAACTAAACAAGGGGTTGTAGCCTCCTACCAATTGGTTCTAGTGAATCAAGGGTGTGGGTGCATCCTGATTGGTTGGTGCCGATCGAATTCTATTGTATATTGTAAAAACAAAAGTTTGCAGATAATAGAATGTGTTGGTGGTTTACCCATTTGGGGTTCCATGATAAATCCCTGTTTCTATTGTTTCCATGTTTTTTATCAAAAGTTAAATGAGTGTTTAAAAATAAAAATTATCAATATTGATTCACCCCCCCCCTCTCAGTATTGACCAATATTTCATAAATTTTTATCAGAGCAAGGTTCCTTCACCACAGTTTAACCACTGGAAGGAAGATCTTATTCAAACACCACTATGGATCAACAAAATGGGTTAGCCACTAACAAACCCCCACTCTTTATAGGACAAAATTATGTATACTGGAGTGTGAGAATGAGGTGCCATTTGATGTCCCTTGAATCGAAGGTGTGGGTAGCAACTCAGGAGGTGTATGAGATAGAAGACCAAGTACCTACATATCCAAAGGAGCTAAGCGAATATGAGAGTAATTCCAAAGCCCTAAATGCAATCTTGAGTGGATTGACAAACACTATTTTTACAAAATTTTTGATATGCAAGACTGCCAAGCAAGCCTGGGATAAGTTAAATATTATCTATGAAAGTGAATCTAAAGTCAAAGAATCCAAGCTTTAGACATATAGGGGGCATTTTGACAGTCTTAAAATGAAGGAGGAAGAGAATCTTGGGAAATAATTTCTAAAGGTAGATGAGGTAGTCAATGCCATTAGAGGTCTTGTAGGAAAATTAAAAGAAAAACAAGTGGTTAAAATGGTGCTAAGGACACTGCCCATGAAGTATGACTCAAAAATATCCACCTTAGAGGAACGAGATGATATTGATCTCTTGACAATGGATCAACTACATGGAATTCTCACTGCATATGAGATGAGAATGGGACAAAATAACACTTCAAAAGGAGAAGTATCCTTCAAGGTGACCAATAAAATAAAGAATCAAAAGCAAAACAATCAGATCGACCACAATGAAGAACATGATGTGGAAGAAGCCAATTTTATCAAGAAACTTTAGAAGGGGTCAGCAAAGTATAAAGGAAATATTTCCTTCAAATGTTTTAAATGTGGAAAAATTGGGCACTTTCAATCCAAGTGTCCTTATCCCAAGAAAGGCTCTGAGGATGAAGATGATAAGAGTAAACAAAACAAGAAAAAAGGAAAATTTGACTATAAGAAAAAATACAAAAAGAACTACTATTCAAAAGAAGAAGAAGAATAATACAGTAGTTCATCTGAGGAAAGTGACAGTGATGATGAGGTCCTCTTTCTAGGTATTGAAGAATCTAATGATCCAGAAGAAAGTAAGCATGAAAAAGAGTCAGAAAATGAAACAAAGGTTAGCATGGAAAAAGAACTATTCAGTGCTTTGAATGGAATGAAAAGATACAAAAATAAATATAGACACTTGAAAAGGGTTATAGTTGAACGGCAGGAAGAGCATGAACAAAAAGAAAAGGAGATGAAGAAAATCATGAGCAGTCTGAAACAAAAAATTAAAGAAGAAAATAGTTTAGAAGAGAAGCTAGAGGAATCTCTTAGAGAAAAGCAATTAATTTGTGAAAAAATGGGAGCATAATTAATTGACTTAAGGAAAGAACTCGATACAAAATTTGTTCAAAACAAATATGAAAACAGTTCTAAAATATTAGATGAAATTATAACTGCACAAATAAATCCAAGTAAAAAAAATGGATTAGGTTATTCTAAACAAGAAAATCAAGTTGGACCAAAAATCTTATGCAGTAGCTCTTCATAGTACAGTCAAGAAGGAAGAAGAATAAAAGATAAGGAATGCTCATAACTCTAGAAGACCACTTCCACCCATCAAAAAGGAACTCAAGAGAAATCCAAAGAAGATTAATCAAAATAGATATCCTTATATTTTCCTTGGATACTGTTTTGCATGCTCCAACTTTGGACATAAAGTTGTGAATTGTAGAGCATATGAGAAGAAAAGATTGAATATTAAAAATTATAACTTCAAAAAAAAATCAAATAGTTAGTCAAGCAAAGAGCAGAAATTATAACTCATTTACACCTCTACAAGAAAAATATCTAGAATGCTTCAATTGTCATAATTATGGGCATAAAGCACGAAACTATAGATTAAAGGAAATCTCGGAAAGGCCAAAGGACATTAAAGAGCAAAAGAAGATTTGGAGAGAGAAGACATCATAAGAGAAATGTCTTATTTCCTTAAAAGTCCAAGATAAAGGAGATCCTTGGTATGTTGACAACAAGTGTTCAAAG
This sequence comes from Pseudotsuga menziesii, assembly GCA_001517045.1. NCBI lineage: Eukaryota > Viridiplantae > Streptophyta > Pinopsida > Pinales > Pinaceae > Pseudotsuga > Pseudotsuga menziesii. Next base: position 153,730 of record LPNX010528412.1, read on the forward strand.
CACATGACAGGAGATAAGGAAAAGTTTTTGAACTTAAAGAAACATAAGGAGAGAGTTACATTTGGTGACAATGCTTCAGGTAAAATTCTTGGGAAAGGCACTATGAATGTGGGAAAGGCCAAAGCCAAGAATGTATTGCTGGTTGAAAATATGAAACCTAGCTTAGTAAGTGTCAACCAAACCTGTGATCAAGGACACATTTGTATCTTTGATTCCAAGAAATGTGCAATTAGGAGAAAGGACTCTGAAAAATTGGTTTGTACTGCATCTGGAACTCCTAGGAATCTATACATACTAAATACAAAACTGGATGAGGAATGTCATATGAATTTAGTGGATGAAAGTTGGTTATCAAATAGGAGGTTGGGACACATTAACTTTGATGATTTAGTAAAAGTCAGTAACCTTGGGGCACTAAGAAACTTGCCAAAGATTACAAAACCTTCAAATCCCATATGTAGACATTGTCAACTAGGGAAACAAAATAGAATAAGGTTTAGGACAAAAGAATATTCAACCTCAAAACCTTTAGAGATGGTTCACACTGACCTCTGTGGACCTACAAAAACCAAAAGTTTGGAAGGAGAGTCCTATTTCATGCTATTCATTGATGATTTTACTAGAATGGCTTGGGTATTTTTTCTCAAGGAAAAATTAGAAGCATTTAACAAGTTCAAAGATTTTAAAAATCTTGTTGAAAATGAAACAGAGGCAAAAATCAAATGTCTTAGATCAGACAATGGTGGTGAGTTCACCTCAAAAGAGTTTGATCTCTTCTGTGAAAATCATGGAATTAAGAGACAATTCTCAGCTGCCAAAACACCTCACCAAAATGGGATTGTTGAGAGAAGGGATCGAGCAGTCCAGGAGGCTACAAGAACTATGCTCAATGAATCAAAGTTGTCTGATGGGTATTGGAGAGAAGTTGTAAGCATGGCAACGCACATTTTGAATAGAGGACAGCTCAGGAGTAATAGTAACAATACTCCTTATGAGTTATGGTTTGGGAGAGTTCCTTATGTAAAGTACTTCAAGGTTTTTGGTAGTAAATGTTACATCAAAAGACTTGATGAATATCTTGGAAAATTTGATGCTAAATCTAATGAAGGTATCTTCCTTGGATATGCTCCTACTAAGATATCATATAGATGCTATAATCTTAGATTACATAAGATTATAGAGAGTGTTGATGTTAAGGTAGATGATTTAAAAACAAAGAAGTTTAAACATCAAGAAAGTATACTCAATGATGAAAGAGAGGATGATGAGGAGCCAGTTGATACAAAAATAGATGTAGAAGAAAAAGAAGACATACAAGAAGATGAAATAGATACTCGAGAAGAAAAAGAAGAATCCCGTAGAAGAGACACCGAGACACCCTCCAGAATAATTCAAAAAAAATCATCCTGAAGACCATATCATTGGAGATTAAGATGCAGGAGTACAAACAAGAAGAAAATTTGTGTATCAAACAGAGATAGCACTACTGTCATGTATTGAACCCAGCTCAATTAAAGACGCATGGAAATATGAGAATTGGTTCAAAGCTATGAATGAAGATTTGAACCAAATTGAAAAAAATCAAACTTGGGAATTGGTTCCAAGACCAAAAAATAAGAATGTTATTGGAAGTAAATGGGTTTTTAAAAACAAAGTAAATGAAGATGGGAAAGTAATCAGGAAAAAATCCATATTAGTATGCAAAGGATATGCTCAGGTTGAAGGAATAGATTTTGAAGAAACCTTTGCACCTGTGGCCAGATTAGAGGCAATTAGGATGTTCTTAGCTTTTTCCTGTTACAAAAAATTTAAGTTATATCAGATGGATGTCAAGTCATCTTTTCTCAATGGAGACATAGAAGAAGAAGTGTATATTGAGCATCCAGAAGGATTTCAATTATCTGATAAAAGAGACTATGTCTGTAAACTAAAGAAAGCACTATATGGGTTAAAACAAGCACACAGAGCATGTTATGCAAGGCTGGACTAATATTTGTAAACACAAGGCCTCAAAAGAGGATCAGCGGATTGTAATATCTATTGTAAAATTATTGACGATATCCTGATCATTGTAGAAGTGTATGTTGATGATATTATATTCGAGAGTGATGATGAAAAGTTGAGTGAGCATTTTGCTAAGAGAATGTAGCAACAATTTGAAATGTCTTTGCTTGGTGAGATGAATTTCTTTTTAGGATTTCAAATTGTACAGAGCAAAAAGGGAATCTTTATTAATCACTCCAAGTATATTAAAGATATGTTGAAAAGATTCCAGCTAGAAGATTGCAAGCATGTTTGTACACCTATGACAGTAGGTTGTAAATTATGCAAGGAAGATGATTCCAAATATTTGGATCCAAAACATTACAGATCTATGATTGGGAGTTTATTATATGTAACAGCCTCCAAACCGGATGTTAAGCAAGTTGTTGGAATGGTGGCTATATTTCAAGCTACACCTAAAGAGAGTCATGTTCAAGCTGTGAAAAGAATATTTAGGTATTTAAAAGGAACCATAGATCTTGGGTTATGGTATCCTAGAAAGAATACATTCTCCCTAAAATCCTATTCAGATGCAGATTGGGCAGGTAGTGTAGATGACAGAAAAGGTACAAGTGGAAGAGCCTTCTACTTGGGAGAATCACTGGTAGCTTGGACAAGAAAGAAACAGACATCAATTTCTCTGTCTACCACTAAATCCGATTATATTGTAGCAGCAGAATGTTGCACACAAATTGAATGGATCAGATAGACTTTACAAGATATCAAAAAAGTGTTTGAAGAACCCATCACTATCTACTATGATAACACAAGTGCTATAAGCATGTCCAAAAACCCTGTTCAGCACTCAAAATAGAAACACATTCCAATAAAGTTTCACTATTTAAGAGAGCAGGCTGCAAACAAGAACATCAAACTAGAATATGTGTCAACACAGGAACAAGTAGTGGATATTTTTACAAAATCCTTAAATAGAGATGTGTTTGAATATATTAGGCAAATATTAGGAGTAGTATCCTCTCCAATCTAAACTCTCAAGGAACTAAAACATCAAAGTGCCATCACCTCAGGGGGAGACAGTGATAAAATTCATGGGGAGTCACTCATCCCTTTGCCCTTGATGTCAAAGGGGGAGAAATGAAGGGTATTACAAAGTATTGCCATCAATGCCAAAGGGGGAGATTTTTGGCAATGTGGAAGATGGAATTATTGGCATTGATGTCAATATATACACTATTGGTGACATTTGGTAAAAATGATATACACTATAAATACATGCTATGTTTGAGTGAACCATGTTAATCTGAAGAAACCCATAAAAAAGTGTGTATAAAGTGAATGATAACACTTTCAGTGTGTCATTCTGCCTACGACTACTTGACAGTATATTATTGGTTGAGACTTACATGAACGCCCTATGGAGAATACCATTTCTGTCAATGTATCATGAATCAATGGAAATATGATGGAGGAACATTGAAAATATCTAAACGTTTTGTTGCTTTAGCTATCGTTTTAATGTGAGAAGATTATTGCTGAATGTTTGTTGAATGTGAGCTCCCTTCAAATCTTCAATTGTGACCCATGAATGCCAAACCATGAAGAAACCCGAGTCCAAACGTTGCAAACTGTACATGCTTCCTTTATAGAAATGTTGAAGATTTTCACGATACCACTGCCAAATGCATCAGATAATAGCGAAATGTCTAGTGTGATTTCAAGTCAAAAGAGGTGATCCATACTCATGCCAAACATCTATTGAGATTGACATTCAAAATCAAAACACAGAGATTAAAATGATAGAAATAAAACATAGAGGGTTTTCATATATCGAGACTCGGCAGTCGTTAGATCAAAAATCAATGATGGATATTAAGTTTTGATTTGGGAATTATCCCACATTAGTTGTGTGAATAAAGTTTTATGGGTTTATACACCCCAACATTTCACATATATATGAATGCGTAGTGCAAATGTATGGTGGGAGCTCTAGGTGTTTGGACTCCATGAGAAGATCAATAGCTCAAAGCCCGAGATGACCTATCAAGCCCGCTACCTTTTTGTACACATGAAAAATTCCATCATTGATGAGGATAACAACGTGGTAGGGAGGTGTTGCGAACATCGCAGACCGTGAAGCTGAGATGGTAGAATACATGGTGTCAATTTGGCATAGTAGTCATCAAACGTGGGTAAAGCATTTGTGAACATGAAGGTTAAATGTGAATTCCTAAAACACAAAGTTTTAATCAATTAAATAAAAATGTGTTTATTTTTAATATCAAAAATTATTTTAATATAAATTCATTTTTCTAAGGGTTAATTAAAACAATAATATATATAGTTATATATTAAAAATAAAAAATGATGTTTAGTGTAATATCATTTTTTTTAGCTGTATTGTTTTGAAAAGGTGTGTTGTTTCAAAAATACACATGACCTTTGGAGAAGTATATATTTTGAAAACTAATTTCATTTGAATGTGTCTCTCGATTCTTCATCTCAGTACTTGAAGAAGAAGTAAGGCCAAAGGAAGAGATACAGTCCTAGAAGTGTATGGAGACTTAATAACTTAAGGGCGGCAGGGTGGCGCTGGGGCAGATCGGTGCCTGCAAAAGGGATTTGTTGCTTCCTTGCTAGTTGTAACTAACTAAACAGGGGGTCATAGCCTCCTACCAGTTGGAGCTGGTGAATCATGGGTGTGGGTGCATCCTGATTAGTTGGTGCCGATCAAATTCTATTGTATATTGTAAAAACAAAATTTTACAGATAATAGAAAGTGTTGGTGGTTTACCCATTTAGGGTTCCATGATAAATCCATGTTTTTGTTGTTTCCATTTTTTTGATCAAAATTTAAATAAGTGGTTAAAAAAAAAATTTATCAAGACTGATTCACCCCCC
>LPNX010528416.1:0-37560 GCA_001517045.1 Pseudotsuga menziesii
AACTTTGTATGAAAAAACAAAGTTTTTTCAATGAAATTCTAAGGCAATAGTATGAATTACATGTTTATATAGATTTTTATAAAAAAATTGGGTGGGAAATAAATTTAATTTTGTAGTTGGAGTGTGATTAATGTTTGAATTCACTCCCGGGCTTTTTCTTTAAAGGACCTCGACCGAGCTAATACCTCGGTCGAGGTATTAATAAGACCTCGACCGAGGGTTTTTAAACCCTCGGTCGAGGGCTTTACAAACCCTCGGTCGAGGGCTTAAAAAAACAGACTTAGCCCTCATTCAAACAAATGGAAAATTTCATGTGCCTTGAAGAGGTGTAAACCCTACCATTCCTAGTACATAACTGAGCGGAGTTGATACCGATAGATTCACCAACGAATCTTCTATCCATTGACGTATCATACACGCATTTTGGTATTCATATGATATTTATTTTTTAATTACTTCTAAAACTTATACTCAGAAAACCACACTGCAACTTCGAAGTAGCTCAAAGAAAAATCCGCAGAGTTAAAAATACACAGCCAAAAAATTCTTAAAAATGCACACATCACATATCGACGTGTCCTCTTCAAAAGGGTATCTTTGGTTTTTCAATTTTTGAAAAAATAGAAAAAATTTCTTTACGTGGACAAATATGTGTTTAAAACGATGCTGAAATCGAATGTGGTCACTTTCGAAAAATAATAAATAATTGTATAATGCGAAAAAAATTAACAAAAAAATATGCACATCACACTAAATTTTATGTAGATCATGCTCATATAAATATCTTTTTAAAATTATTAATGCAAGATTGAATTACTCTACGTGGACACGAGCCACTTATTAGCTTCTTCAAATTTTTAAGGTCACACAGTTCATTAAATGCAAAAATTCACACATTAAATGACATCGGAATATTTTTTAAAAAATATAACCATGAAGCCAACATAATATTCTACAATTTGTTTTTTTACTGCAAGTCAAAATTCACATGGCATATATGCGTTTTGAGGGCTTCTATCTAGCACATGAGTAAAAAATCAGGTTTTCATCGCCAAATTTGGCCAAAAAGTGTTACCCATCTTTATGGAATCACCTGTTACAAAAGAGTGGGAAGGAATTACAACTTCAGAACACATCAGTTCTGAATTAGTGGAAAAGTTGAAGAAGGCTGAAGCAGAAGTACGGGTGGAGAGCGAACATGTAGTGAAAATATTTTAGGATTTTCAAAGCAAGGTCGCAATAATAGGGGTTTCGTGGCTTGGGACGAGCCATAGGTGAGTGTTGGGGGCCTATTGTCCCTAGAAAAAGTTAGGAAGAATTTGACAAGAATTCTGTTAGGGAAGATAAAGATTCTGGTCACAAGAATGAAGAAGAGTTTGCGAAGGAAGGGAAGTTGCGATAGAAGAAGAGCTACGAAGGAAGGGAAATTGCGATGGAAGAAGAGTCACGACAGAAGAGGAATAGATGATCTGAAAAAGAGACTCTTGGTTGATCGTGGGTAAGGAGTAAGTTAGCATACATCATTCTTTTGGTAATAAAGTAGAATTGTATTTTGGGCCGATAGTGCCTATTGTCAGTTATAATTGAATGTATGAAAATAGAAATGACAACATGTCAGCTAACATAAAAGAGTTAGTTTATTAAGACATGTAGAAGCTTATAAAAATGAGAACCCAAACTGTGTGCGAGTTGTTCATTCGTTCTGGGGGTTGGCCATTGTTGTTGAACATAATTAAGAGAGGGGAAATTTTCTTAGCTAGAGAATCAATCTAGGATGTGTGCGTATCAACAATTGATCGAAGGAGAGAAGAAATACATAGACCCAAAAATAGAGAGCACGAGAGGAGAGAAGTCTATACGAGTTGTAAGGAACATCGTAAGAAGAGTCTACAAGTTGAGTGTGCAGACAAAAGGTGCTAACCAATTTCTCATGCCAGATGAAGAGCACCATTGTGGGTTTTCCCGGATGGGTTTCTACATTAAATGTTGTCTAGGTGTGTCTTTAATAATTATGTTTATGTCGAATGCATGCATGTTGTGAATTAGTGGATCTAAATAGGTTGCACAATGCCTGTTTATGAATAAACCCATATATGTGTGTGTGTGTGCGCGTGTGCATGTGTGTGTGTTTGTTGTGTTGCTAATAGATTGAATATGTGATAAGGATTTTTATGTTGAATACTGCAATATGTGTTGACTGGTAAATAGATTGCTATCTTGAATGAAAAAGAAAGAACAAGAATTATAATTCTCATCTTCGATCAAGTGGTTTGATAAAGTATTGTAAGAATAAAAATCCCCCCCATAGATGCAGAAAATTGGTTCTGGTAGTTGCCATAATATATATTGGGTGAGACTGCATCTGCGTCATAGGAGTTGCGATGGGTTCCTCCTTTGTCAGGTCGATATCTCGGGTTTTTTTTTCTACTAAGGATCTGAACCTGGTTCGACCGAAAGTGAATCCAACAATGTTATTTTATTTGTAACTTTGGAAGATATTATGATGTATATTATCATAATATGTTGTTGTACCCCCATCAGAGATGTGTTTCCCTCCTTTTGGGATGTCATTATTGTGTATGGTCATTTAGGTACAACCTCTATTGTAAGTCGAGGCAATAGTCCCCGGTATAATATAATGCAATGTGATTTTGGAGTCTCTCTAGAAGAAGTTGTCCCTATTAGGTTTAGAAGTTAGCTCAGTCATGTTAGGAAGTCAGTCACTTGAAGGGTATAAATAGGGAGGTTCCCTCACTCATTTATACACACTCACACTCACTCAATTTCAAATGAGGGGAGAGAGAGAGAGAGACAAGGAGGAGAGAGAGATAGATGCAGAAGAATTCTTCTTATTGGGTTTTTCCATCTTGCGATATTGTCTTAGTGACAGAACTATTATGAGGAAGTTTACGAGGTTTTCTCCTTTATGGTTTCCCCGGTGAAAATCTTTGTGTCTTGTGTATCTTCTCTATCTTGTGTATCTTGTTGTTCTTGTTATTCTTTCAGATAAAGATCCTAATCAAGTTAATTAGATTAGAAATACTAACACTCATTTTGATCCTTGTTTATTATTTTTCCAAGTAGTTGTTAACTTTGCAGGTCTGATATCAATAATATTATTCCTAGCGAAAATCTCTTTCCGAAAAGAAGCCAAAGGTTCCACTAGTGACAAAGACCCCCATACGTCATTTCCAAATAGAGTAAAGTTCATATCCCCTTGATGATAAAGTTTTGTAAAATGAAAACACCACTAGAGTTTGTTAGTTTTTCTAATCTACTTCAAATTGATTAGGATCTTTATATGAAAGAATAACAAGCACAACAAGATGCATAAGATAGAGAAGATACACAAGAAACAAAGATTGTGCAAATATTTTCCTCGGGGAAATCATAAAGGAGAAAACCCCACAAACTTCCTTAGATTAGTTCCGTCACTAAGACAAGATAGAAAAACCCAAGTATAATAGGTCTTCTGCAGTGCTTCTGTAACTCTCTCTCTCTCTCCTCGTGCGAACTTGAGTGAGTGAGTGTGTGTATAAATGAGGGAGGGCACCTTCCTCTTTATACCCTTCAAATGACTAACCTTACAACTTGATTGGACTGACTTCTTACCCTAACTGGGCTGACTTCTCCTGGAGGGACCTAAAAAATACATTTTATTATATTTGACTTGGGGATTACTGCCTAACTTACAACAGAGGGTTTATGTCAATGAACATCGACAATAATGACATCTCGAAAGGAGGGAAACACATCTCCAATCGGGTACAACAATATACAATAATAATATACATCAAAATATCTTCCGAATTTACAATTACAACAAAGCCGAACTTTTCCCCTAAACTCCTTCTTACTTTGTTGAGGGCATAGATATTAAGAAATCTAACTGTTTCACAAAAACTGTGAACGGTTCCTTCCAACAGAATACCTTCCACAATTTTAAAAGGCTCGATGTTACTAGTTCTAGGGTTCCAAATGATTTCCTTCCCTCTAGACTGCCCCTCTAAATCTACAACACAAACTTCCCAGTTTTTTAGAATACTTAAAAGAAGCTCACATGACTTTATCCCCTCTGCCATAATCTCTTGTAACAACTGGATTTATTTCAAAAAACCACTTGAGAGTTCTTTTTTTAGTGCCTCCCCCTAGCCCTCTCAAATTTAAAGGAATGCAAATAATTAAGAAACCTTTCTTAGAGGCTTCACTGCTCTAAGTGCCTTGATATATCCCTTTACACTTGAAACTTATGCTTCCTTTAATATTTTTGACATGGTAATGTATTCTCTATCATGAATTGTTTTTTCCATATCAACAAACTCAATCCCTTTCTTTTCATTTTTCTTTGTAGCCTTCCTTCTGATCGTAACGTTTCAATGATTAATAACATTTACGGGGGTTTTAAAAGGAGGCTCTACTGGCCTATTGACATATGTTGTCAAGGGGTTTAACATAAAGTCTCTCAACTCACCCACCTTATCTTCCTTCTGATTCCCAGAAACCATAGAACCCTCAACTGAGATCAATTTTGAGGAAGGACTCTTTTTTGAAAACAAATAAACAAATAACTTTCTGTTTTCATAGGAGACCTCCCTTTCCCTTAAAACTTTTGAAATCTTTAAATTCTCCGTGGAAGGAGTTTCCAAATATTCCCCCATTTCATCCCCATAACTGCTTTCAACAGAAAAAATTGTGACCTATCCAACTGATTTGACATAACCAAATTCTTGCCTTACTTCAAATCAAACTCTTTTTTCTACTGATTTAATAAACCGAAGTTCATTTGATGTTAAATTCTTGTTATAACGAATTTGCAAATCGGTTAGAGACTTACCTTCATTAGAGAAATCTTCTTGCTCATCTTCTCAGTTTGGTTCCAACGGCTTGCTCTCCAACTTCCTTCTCCATAGAAAACCCTTAAAAACTTTCTCCAGATCTCTCGTCCAGGGACAATTTACCCTCAAATGGCTCGTACCTCTACAACTTAAACAATGGAAAGGAACTCCTTTATTGTCAATTTTGTTGTAAAAAACTTTGTTCCCACCATCTAATTTGAATTTCTTCAGGAATCCATTTAGACATCTCGAACTCCACCATAACCCTATCCATAGTTCTTTCTCCAGCTCTAAACAAAGACATATTTACATAAAATAAACTTACCTAGGTGATTTTCTAGGTCAATTAAAATTTCCATTGACTAAAACTAGATGAGAAGACCGGGCAAAAGCATACAGAGGTGTCTCTTCTCCAAATTCCCCTTATAAGGATCAAAACGGATTGTCCATCTCCATAGTATCAACGAGCCTTCCCTTATATTCCAGAACCTGTCCAATATTTTTTGAGCATGCTCTTCCACGAGGAAAATAAAACAAAAAAACCCCCTCGATAACCTGATAACCTACGGGCTGTAGTCTATGAGAGGCTTCCAGAACCTTTGAACCTAGTCCATTAATTCCGATCTATTCAATTTTTCATATTCTGGATGCCCTACCAACGCTCTCCTTGATAATCTCTCTACCTTTTCTAGGGTTTGATCCTGACTAACTGTAAATTCCTCCACCAGTCTTTCTACCTTCATTGCTTTGTCCCTTTGTTTTTGACGCGCATCTACCCCTGAACTCCTTTGAACCTCCAAACCCTTTCCAAGGATTGACTCTGATAACCCCAAACTAACATTTTCTGGAACCCCTTCCCGACAGTTTGAAGCTACATGAAGAAAACCACATTCTTCCTTCCTGCCCATAAGTGTGTTGACATTTGACAGCTCCTCCGAAAAAACCCTCTTCACGTGCTCCTTGTACCTTTGTCCATCTTCACCCTAAACACCAATTTTTTTTTTCATCCTCCAATTCATTTAAAGTAAAGAGACAAATTAGTGAATAAACTCTCAAACCAATTGTTAAATATTATGTTTAGTAATATATTGTTGTCAATTAATTATAAATGGTGAAACATATAGTCTCTCTAGTAAGCGAGGACTAACAATTCAACCAATCCCAAATTTTCTTTTCTTACAAAATAAAAATAAAAAATATTAATTTCCATATGTTATAAAAAAAACCTTGGTAGTTAAATTCTCTTAAGTATGTCCACATGTTAGTCAACAATAAATCATGTAAACTAATCCTTAGCCAATTTTGCCAAAATCTGCCCAAATCTCGGACTAATTTTTTTGCCAAAATCTACCAAAATCCGGGAATAAAATTCTTGCTCAAATTAAGATTTTAATTATTCAAATTGTAATTATGATTGGAAAAAAGCGCAAAAAGAAATTAAAAATATGAGAACGATTAGCTGACTTCTTTTTCAGAAAGATTTTATCTCAAGGTCATATGGTTATACTATTCTAAGTTGACTCGATCCTTTAACAGTGCCTTTTATATTTTATATCGCCGATCGATCGCTTTCAATCATGCAAAATTTGCGCTGACTTTTTGAAGATGAGGAGCGATCTTTATGAGTGTTATGTGGAACTAAATTCTTGTCTATAACAAACAGAAATGTCAACGGATGCAAGTATCGCCATCTGGACACTGTTAGAGTTGACTCAATCTGTTACTGCCCTCTCCCAGTGCCATCACTTCCAAGCCCACAACAGTTTAGTGGACTCAAGCTTCTCAAATTTACATTGACTCTTTTAAATGCTTTTTTAATTGAATTTACAGGTGTCTCTCTTTATTTTGCGTAAGGCCATTGCTTCCAAGCCCACTAGATACTAGTCTAGTACTGGACCCAATCTTCTCAGATTTACAGACTCTACCAGTCCCTTCTATGAACCCTGCTTGTATTAAACCAGTCTTCGCTCTAATCATAAATCTGGAAGTGCTTTCCCTCGATATATTCTGACTTTTTGGTACTTTTCCATGGATATATTCTGACTTTTTGGTGCTCTGAACGACCTGTAACAATCAGGTTGGTAATTTCATGAACGATCTCTTTTAATCATGGCTTCATATATATTCATGGCAGCCTTAAAGTTTTCCTCGTATTCTCATCATCTCATGTAATAATTATTGTCCAAGAAACTCGTCTCGAGCTTCAGATTTGTACTAGTTGTCACTGATTCCGATTAACAATATAGCTCATGAATGTACACGATGCATTGGTCTTCTTCCGATATAAAATAAGCAGCTGATACTAAATGGCTTAAAGATTTTCTAAGAGATAAATTGCTCTCTTCTTCAGCCATTGTAAGAGACGAGTGATTTTCTCTGGTACAATGTCTGTAGTTTTTCTCCTGCAATTACTATAAAGTCTGTAGTGATTTTCTCTGGAGCCCTAGCCTTAGTCTGCAGCCCTAGTCTGAAGGGCTAGCCTTAGTCTGCAGCCCTAGCCAAAATTTTTAGTCTGCAGCAGTGATCCCTTGAGGTAAAAGTAAAAAATAGCGTCACTATACTACTCATTGATTACTTAGGGTTCGGGGGGTGATGGCGAGTATGTGCAGGAAGGCGCACGTTGTGGTCGTCCCTTTCCCTACACAAGGCCACATTAACCCAATGATGGACTTGACCGACAAGCTGGTTGACCATGGATTTTTCATCACCTTCGTCAACACAGATCACAATCACCATCGCATACGCCAAGCCATGATGAAGGCGAAATCACATCCAATTCAAGAAAAAGAGATGGCCGGCCTCTTTCAGTTAGTATCCATTCCTGATGGCTTGGCGCCCGAGGACAGAATTAGGACTGAAATTCCCAAGTTGTTTAGAGCAATGGAAGAGACGATGGGTCCATCACTTAAGGAGCTTATTCGACTGCTGAACCAGAAAGAAGGGCACAAGGTCACTGGTTTAATAATAGATGCCACCTTATGCTTCATGCTCGATGCTCTCAGTCTCTGCGATGATGTTGCAATTGCTGCTCTGTGGCCTGCGCTTATTGCTACATATGGAATTTGCTACAACACTTCAACTCTCGTCTCCTCGGGGATCCTTCCTTCCAATGGTAAGCCTGTAATTGATTAGCAGTTATTGAAGATCGAGTAAGTAAGGTAGTTTATTTGTAACATCATGAAATGTTGTTGCAGGAATTCCAAAGGAACAGAAGATTGTCAAATATCTCCAATTCCTGCCCCCAATCAATTCTGATTATCTTCCATGGTTATTTGGAGAAGAAGCCGATCGCGAGTATCTATTTCAGGTGGGGCTTCGCAACATGGAGAGAATAAAGCAGATAAAATGGGTTCTCTTCAACTCTTGTTATTATTTAGAAGCTCCAATCATCAACGCTTTCCCCATAGAAGCTGGGCTCTGTCCAATAGGTCCTTTGATTCCGTCTCACTTCTTGGATAGAATCAATTTAGATTTAAATAAAACTGAATTAATGAGGCCTGCTAGCTTCTGGGCAGAGGATTTGGGATGTTTGGATTGGCTAGACAAGCAATCTCCCCAGTCTGTGACCTATGTCTCGTTCGGCAGCCAGGCCGTGATGAATGAGAGGCAAATGGAGGAGCTTGCTCTGGGGCTGGAGGCGACTCGGAAGCCTTTTCTATGGGTTCTTCGCTGCGATGTATTGCATAGGAGGAGTACTGCTGTGCTTCCCTCGGGATACATTGAGCGCATTGGAGATCGTGGGTGCATTGTATCTTGGGCTCCGCAATTGTCTGTGCTATCACATCCTTCAATATCATGTTTTATAACACACTGTGGATGGAATTCAACGATGGAAAGCATCGCCATGGCAGTCCCCATGATCTGCTGGCCTTGCTCTGGCGATCAGTTTATCAACCGAATTTACATAGTGGAAATATGGAAAGTGGGATTATCCTTTACAGCGAGACGAGATGAGACGGTGGAAGCGAGAGAGATCCTGAAGGCGGTGGAAAGACTCGCGTCGATAGACGAAGGATTGGAGACGAGGAAACGGGCAACGAGGTTGGCAGAACAAACGAGAGCGGCAATGAAGGAAGGAGGATCGTCTTTCATCAATTTCCATGCGCTCTGCAATGCCTTCTCTTCTCTTGAGCCGGACAATAAGGGGAAGATTCAGCCGGATCCCCATTCAACATTTGATTAAATCGACTACTCTGCGACTACCGCCCGTACTCGTCGGAATAGGGAAATACAACAAATAAACTTGCTCCGTACTCGTCGGAATAGGGAAATACAATAAATAAACTTGCTTGTATGTTCACATCTTAGCAAATTAACCAGCCTGTCACACAGTAATGATTACTATTGCTGTTAGATGCTTATGCTCATGGTTGATGGTTGGATCTCAAGATATTAAGATTTAAAAGTTAGTAATGAATAACGAAAAAGCTTCCCACTAAGAATTCGGCTGAAATAACAATTTCTAAGTTTCAAATTACAATTTAGGTAATTGGGGTACATTTGAAGTAGGCTATTTAGTGTAAAACAACTAAATCTGATTACACAAATTAAGAAATAGAAAAAATAGCAGTTTCTGTAAACAATCTTAACAGGTTTCTATCCAGAATTAGCGGGAAAAGCTAGGCGTTTTAATTATTTTTATACTATGCTACGAGTCTGCAGCAACAATCATTGCTTTGTAGTGACTGCCATTATGTACTTTTGAATTTGTGATTTTTATTTGAAATATACCGTTTAATTTAATTATATTTTGAGAGAACCATTTTGAAATTATTTTTAATAAATATTAAATATTAATATTTAGATTAAATTAACTTTGATACACTATATCAATGAAAAAGAGTTTAGATTATCAATAAAATTTAATGTTTTAAATATTATATTTATATTTATTATTAATGTTTTATAATAAAATTTAAGTATATTAATGATGATGTTACCAAAGAAGACTCTTAAAAGTATAAAAAATGTTAAACCTAATTCAAATTATAAAGACAACACATTAATATACCTATAATGTTAAAATTGAACAAAGAAATTCAACCTCATAAAACATGCATAATATTACAGGTGGATATCTCAATAAAAATAAGCAAATCCAAAGATACATCAAAGGCATAATATTATATGTGATATCCCAATAAAAACAACCAAGTCTAAAGATACATCGAAGTTTAAATGAGAAATGTCATAGAAGATTAAGACATGTCTTCAATTTGAAAATCTAAATGAGAAATGTTATAGAAGATTAGGACAGGATGAGCATTTGTCGGAGCCAACAGTAAAGGTAGAGGTAAGCCACATGCCTCTGGGTGCACTGGGCAATGTATCCCACTCTGATGCAATCTAGAGCTGCCCTCCTGCTATAACTCACTAGGGTCTTGATGTTAACCACCTCCATAGCAATTCAATTTGAGAAATAATGAACCCCCTCCATGTCACGATGGTAGTACGCAGGCGATGTATCTAATGGCCTAAAGTGGTGGAATTGGCGGCCAAATTGACATAGGGAAATGTCACATACCCCAATTTTGTAAAATTATGTAAATTATTTTAATTATATTCTTGAGACATTATGTTAAATTTAATGCTAAGTAGGAATTGATGACTCAGCAGAGTCAACAGAATTGGAATGTAATTCAGAATATTTTTATTATTAATAAATAAATTGTGGAGACAACAGCATGGGAGAGCTGTTAAAAAGAGGTTACTGGTCAAACTGGTGGATGGAACTAGGTGGAAGGCAAAAGACAAGTGGCAGCATCCTCAAACACTTCATAAGTTGCGGGTGGCAACTTCCCTACATTTGGGGTCATGATCGCCCAAGAAAGTGGGATCAGAGCAGGTGGCTCATTAAATGACAGTTAATCCAAAAAAGACCTAGGCAATCTTTTAAAAGTACTCAATGAAGAGAGCTGAGGCTGCTCAGATATTTTCCAGAGAGAATTCATTCAGGTGAATGTTATTCAGGAAATTCATTGAGGAAAAAGGGAAAAACAGTAAGGAAGTTGTCTGAGAGGATTGCTGCAGTAACTTGTTTTATTACAGCTTGTTAGCTGGGAGAGTTTACTGAAGAGTTCTGAGTTAATACTGAGTTTGAAGACTGGTATCTGACTTTGCTGCACCTAGTTCCAGCCAGGGAATCCAGAGCAAGCTCGGGGGTCCTGAGGAGTCGCTGTCTGAGCGCTCTCTAGGAGTTGGTAGGGAGGAACGACCTCCCATTGCTGTTGTTGTCCACAGCTTAAATAGGTTCTGACACTTGACTATTTATATTTTTTTTTAGTAACTGTGAATGATTGAATGTTTACCTTATAGTTAAGATAAAAAGGCTTTACTGGTTAGTAATGTAAATGTTTTTAGATGGCAATATTAGAAACTGTTGATGAATGATAAAGACACTCTGTTTTTTTCAGCATCTGGGTTTTACCAGATAGTACTCCAGCGCATGGGTTAAATTTAAATAAGAATAGCGTGATGAAATGTCAGAGTAATAGTTTCTTTATCTATTAATCAGAAAAAGTATTTTATTGACAGTTGTATGAGTTCTTAGATAAAAACTCTTTCCTTGTATTATCTTTTGTTTTTCAGAAATTTTATTTTAAAGAATAGATAAAGGAGTAGATTTAGACTAGGTTATTTACTGTTTTACAGTACAGTCTTTTTCTTTCAGATAGTATAACTGTACTGTTTACGTTTAAATATCAAAACTGATAGTAGAATTTTTTTTAATTGGAAAAATTTCTACTGTTAAAACAAAAGAAGTAAATACTCGGAACAATTGTTAGCATGTGTGCTAATAAGATTAAACCTTAGATAGAGTTAAATTAAATTCTGTGTATATATATAAATAAATATATCATAACTAAGAGAAACAATTTAATTACAAAAGAAATATAGAGTTATTAATAAGTACTATATTCAATAAACTTACGAAAATAAACTTAATATAAAATCTATAGTATTCACAGAGAGCTAAATAGTTATTATAATAGTAATGTTTTTATGCAATATAAGAATAATATTACTGTTAACATAGGTAATGTTTTATTTCTGAAAGTAAATCTCAGAACTATTTGAGCTATAGTGTAAGTATACTGACAGTACTCAGTATAATTGCAAAACAAGGATATAAAACCCTATACTATTATCAGGGTATAAACAATACATCATTTACAATTTCTTTTTCTTACTAATAAGAAAATTAAATTTTAAGCTAGATAATAACACTTTTTTTCAATAAACAAATCAAATGTTTATCCGTGCAGGAAGAAATCAACAGAAGTACAGGATGCTCTGTAGTCGAGCTTAATTACATACTTTAAACTTAGTAACCCTAATGTTACAGATGCCTTCTTAACCTAGCTTTAACTTTAAAAGAGATAGGAACAGTGTTATTATCCTTCATTGCCATTTAGGGTTAAACCCTGTAAAATCCAATTTAATTACAAGTAAATCAACTAATGGTAAAACTAACAGTTTCTTTTACTCACAGTTATGTTTCTTCTAATAATAAAAATAAAAATTAAATATATTAAGCATTCGAAACTTCTACAGCATAAGCAAGGAATGAATGCAGGAAAAGACTTCAGTAACTATTTACGTATATAATAACCTAGGGTAAACACCCTAATCATTACAAAATACACAAATGTATTGACTGTAAACAAAAAGCCAATGCCGTAATATTAACCCACAGTAGTACAAAGAAATTTACACAGGAAGGCTTATAGCCTGCTCTTTAGTATAAACACAGTTTTAATGAAAATACAAAACTTAACAATCACGGCCGTAGCCGGAGAGCTCTGCAATAGAGCTAGGGTTAAAACCCAATGATGGTAGTAGTGAACAAACACCCAAAGTAAATAACCCAAAGCCACGAGGGTTAAACAGGCTGCAACACGACCAGTCCCTCTTTACCCATAAGGGTTTTACATAAGATGGAGGAGCCATGGGAAACCAGGGCTTACCGTGGCCCTTGTCGTTGCTACCCCGCACTCTTGTTGTAAACACAGAAGAGGAGCAGGCCGTACCTACAAAATCAACATACAATCAGTTGTTAAATATTTAATAACAACAAAGAAGTGTATTTGCGGAATTCTAGTGTTATCTTTTAAAAATAAACGAGATATTTTATTTTACCTTGGCAATGGGAAGTCACGAGCAGAGATGCAGTGACTAGCCACCAACACGAGCAAGGAGACTGCCAAACATTTGCAAGGAAACAACATTCAACACTCTCAAAACGCGGACAGCAGGAAGACCCTTGAGCTAGGAAAACTGAAGGAGAATGATAAAATTGGCACAGTCGAGGGTTTGAGGTTAAAGAATGGAGGCAGGGACATAGCAAACAAGAGAACAAGTAACGCAGACGAGCAGAAGAACCTTGAAACATCTTTCACGTCGGTGCAATGGGCAGGTAAACCTGAGAGGAGAAACCATTGACAGTCAGAGCCTACACAGGAGAAGTGCGGCCGGATTCCTCTCGCAGAACATTAGACCAGAGCCCGAAGGGGAAGGAGAACATAGAGCTAGGTTTAGAAATGATCTTTTTAAAGACATGGATGCTTGGCTCACATGAAGCCACGTTGCATGGCAATAATTCGTCCACGGTGGGTAATATCTCCATAGTTTGGATGAGTGAAATTATGAGGGAACTTTTGTGGCAATCATTGGCGATCTTCAAAGTGAAACCATAATCCTGGCTGAGTCAACCTATTATTTGCAACACTATCACAATGTTAGCATTTTTACGTAACCCTGTCGTGGAACTTACCACCAAAAGCAAGGTTTATTAAGTTATGCATTATGTTATATTATATTGCCACCCTTGTGATAAGGTCAAACGATAATATTAGATTGTTTATTGGTACAACCAACCTTATAGCAAGAACCTTGTATTATGATATGGTTTTTATTCTTTAAACTTTAAGTGCAATAGCATTATTTTGTATAAAAACTTAAAATGCCATGGCCTGGTTATGACCTGTTCATTCAAATGGGTGACTACCTCGTCACTCAACCCTTCCAGCCTTGGTAAATTAAGTTGTAACATGATTATAGTAGAGAAGTAAATACCTATAGTCAAGTAAGAATATCATTTATACAAGTATTCTACCAATACTTTTATTGTAATTATAAAGTGTACTAATGGTCGACTTTAAGGAGGTTGTAGATTCAACCTTGGTAACTATTGTATTATAATATTAACCTTTATGGTTTTGCCATATTCATCTAAGTTTGACAAATTATTACAAAAAGGAATTGGCAACTAAATAATTTGATGAATGTATCAGCTGGAAAAGATATTGTCAACTTAGAACTTATCACATATGAATGTGTAGCCTTTTAAGAGAAGGTATATCAACTTACTGGTTAGACTTTGAAACTTTATGTTAAGCATTCTTTTAATGATCAAAATAATGTCTAGTTACAATGGGGTTATCCTTCATACCTAAATCAAGTCTTAAAATATGGTATTGAAGATAAGATCTGGTTCATCAGCATGAGTGTTTCCTATCAGTCAATAGTTAGAAATTTTGATAGAAGGATGAAAACTCCTTAATTGTACACTTTACAAAGTGAAAAATGATTGTGCCTTCTTAAACATAAACTATTAGGTTTTGTCTTTTATTTGTAACCATCGCCTACAAAGGTCCTTTGATAGATATCAAATAGTGCAGTAATGATAAGAACTATAAATCTACCTCTGCTAGAATAAAGAAGCAAATAATGAATTTTACCTAAGTAAGCATTGATAGGTGCATAGCTTTTAGTGTCTTACCGAACTTTGAATTGCGAACAAATTTATACATCAAGACTTTAGATATTTTGTTACTTGCAGCAGCCAATTTTCTCACCTGTCATCTGTAAGAACAGAAAGAACTTTATGCATTAGCTTGAAAGCTAAGTAAGTCCAGTTTCATGACAACCCCACCTTATTGTATGCAAAAAAAAATAAAAAAATACAAGTCAGTAAACTGAAAGGATTGTTTTATTACTCTATGCAAATAACAGATGAATTTTTATAATAAGCTGTTAATCTTTAACTAATTAAATAATTAGTTAATTACGTTATTGTTAATATTATGTAAAGTAAAAATTTTAAATTTTTCGGAAAATTTGGGGTTTTCACATGTGGTATTAGAGCGTGTTTCAAATACTAGGCCTTGATGTGGCCCAACTAGTTTCCACAGAACAGTAAAAATAATGTACTAACCTGTAATTTTGTTTTATGTAAAAAAAAAAAGAGTAGAAAATTTCTTTTTCTGAATCTAACAGGCAGGTATGGAGAAGTTAGGAGAATATGCTGGGGAGGAGTCTCCAATCACTGAGACAAGACAGATGTCTAGAGAACCTGTGTTAGAAGAGGTAACTGCTCACTCTTCAGAGCTGATGCAGACCATCAAGGATTTGAAGACTGAAATGGAATCAGTCAAGAAGGATAATGAGAGAATTTTAAAGACTCAGGAGGAGTTAAACCAAATCTTGATAGAAAAATTCCAGACAGAAGGGAGGAGTAAAAGATCCGAATCTGTGGAAGCTAGCCACCAGAAAGGATCTAAAAAGATGAAACTGGCTAAGGCTGAAAGCAGCTCATCATCTAAAGGGCTCAGGGAACAACAAAGCTACTACACTACTAGTGACAGTAGTGAGGCTGAATTGTATAACAGAAAGAAAAAGTACATGCCATATGAAGAGATTTCCGGGGAGTTCAAAAAAATAAAGCCCCCAACTTTCAACAGAGAGACTGAAAAAGGGGAAGAGGCAGAGTCCTGGTTATCTGGGATGAGAAAATATTTTCAGATATACAACTATTCAAATCAGCTGAAGGCGAGAATGGCTATCTATAATCTTTCTGGAAATGTAGATATATGGTGGCAAGATCTGAAAAGAGTTAAGGGAATTAAAGAAAAAGAAGTCAATTGGAGTACTTTTAAAAGGTACTTCAAGAAGAAATTTCTGTCCGAACAATACTATGAAGAAAGGGCGAAAGAATTTTATGAGTTAAATTTGGGATCCATGACTATGAAGGACTTAAATAGTAAATTTTTAAGTCTGTTAAGGTATGTGCTATATTTAGTTGATGAGAAACCTAAAGTACAGCGGTTTCTCAGCTGCCTGCCCTATCATATAAAGGACAAAATCGAATATGATAACCCCAAAACTCTGGAAGAAGCCATGCAAAAGGCTAATTTTTGTTTTGAACAGAACAAAAAGAAAGAAGGAATAGCCAACTGGAAGGCTAAAAAGAACAGTAATCAGCCTGAGTTCAAGAAAAAAGAGTTTGTACCCCAGAAATTTTTTAGGAATAATAAAAACAGAAATCATTCTAATGGTAAGAACTTCCAGGGAAACATAAATGGTGCTCCTAATAATTCCAATAATTCTAATAACTTCAAGGGTAAGGAAACTTCAAACAATCATGGAAATTTCACTAAGAATTTCGAACGAAAGGAGCCTGTTAAGTGCTGGGAATGCAACGGCCCTCATTATGCTTCAGTCTGCCCAAATCGGAAGAAGCCAAACAACAATATTCATACTATACAAGATGAAATGACTGTTGGAGATTTTGCAAGGACTATGCCCCGAATAAATGCAGCGTTGGAGAACCGCCAAGCTGATTATCAAACTTCCATGGTGGAAGTAGAAGGTATGGTTAACCAAACCCTTGTAACTATTTTAATAGATCCAGGTGCTAGTCTTAGTTACATTTCACCTTAGATAGTAGAAAAGTGTAATTTGACTGTTGAAAAGTTTGATAACTCCTAGTTAGTTCAATTAGCCACAGGGGCAAAAAGGAAAGTGACCTGTTATGTTAAGGAATGTGCTTTAGTTATGAATGATTTTAAAACTACTGTTAAGTTAAATGTTCTGCCACTTGGCTCGTATGACTTATTGATTGGTATGGATTGGTTGGAATAGCAGAGGGTAGTTTTAAACTGTTTTGATAAAACATTTACGTGTGTAAATAGTAATGAACCACTAGTAACAGTTAAGGGTGTTCCTAGGAAAACTGTAATTAGGAAGATTTCTGCCTTACAACTCAAAAGAGCAGTCAGGAAAGGGTGCAAGGCCTATGCTGTAACTATTACAGATGAGGCAAATAAATCTGAAAAAGCTAAAATAAAAATAGAGGATATTCTTGTGTTAAACGAATTTACTGATGTTTTTCCGGAGGAAATTCCAGGATTACCTCCTAAGAGGGAATTTGATTTCACTATCGAGCTGGTACCAGGTGCTGTACCTAGCTCGAAAGCTCTGTATCATATGAATATTTTAGAACTTAATGAACTAAAATCACAGTTAAAGGAGTTAATAGATAAGAAGTATATTCGACCCAGTGTGTCCCCTTGGGGAGCACCAGCAATCTTTGTTAAAAAGAAAGACGGAATTATGCGACTATGCATAGATTACCGTCAACTAAGTAAAATGACTATTAAAAACAGATATCCGTTGCCCCGCATAGATGATCTATTTGATCAACTGCGTGGAGCTACGGTGTTCTCAAAAATAGACCTGAGATCAATATATCATCAGGTGAGAATTAAAGATGAGGACATTTTCAAGACAACCTTTAGAACAAGGTATGGACATTACGAATTTGTCGTAATGCCATTTGGGCTTACTAATGCCCCAGCTGTCTTTATGTGTTTGATGAATAATATAATGCATAAATACTTAGATAAATTTGTTGTCGTATTTATCGATGACATCTTAATTTATTCTAAAAATGAAGCGGAACATAAGGAACACTTATGGATAGTCTTACAAGAGCTGCGAGAGCAATAACTCTTTGCGAAGTTCAGCAAGTGTGATTTCTTTAAGGATGAAATCCAGTACTTAGGTCACGTAGTGACTAAGGAAGGGATTTCAGTGGATCCTGAAAAGATCCGAGCAATCGAAGATTGTCCAGTACCAAAAGACGTAACAGATGTTAGGTCCTTCATGGGAATTGCCAGTTATTACCAGAGATTCATTGAAGGTTTTTCAAAAATAGCTAATCCAATCACTTCCTTGCAAAAGAAAGGAAAGAAATTTGGTTGGAACTTAAAATGTGAAGAAAGTTTTAAGAAATTAAAAACTCTGTTAACAACTGCGCCTATTCTAAGAATAGCAGATCCTAATAAGGATTTTGTGGTATGCACCGATGCTTGTAATGATGGTTTAGGCAGAGTTCTGACTCAGGATGGGCATGTCATTGCCTATGAGTCTAGGAAGTTAAAGATCCACGAAAAGAATTATGCCACTTACGATTTGGAACTTGCTGCTGTTATTCATGCCTTAAAAATGTGGCGACACCACTTAATAGGCAGAAATTTTACTTTAATGACCGATAATAAGGGTCTAAAATACCTTTTAGATCAGCCCAACTTAAATGCAAGGCAAGCAAGATGGTTAGCCTTCTTAAGTGAATACGATTTCAAAATTCAGCACATAGAAGAAAAAGAAAATAAGGTGGCTGATGCTTTGAGCAGAAATGCAAAGCTGAATTTTACAGCAGCAATCAGTACTTATGCTTCTGATTTAAATGAATAGCTGATTGAAGGGATAAAATTGGATGAAATTTATCAAAAATTACAGGTTACAGCTAAAGAAGAACCTACATAAAGTTTAATAAAAGGTTATAGTCTAAATAAAGATGGATTTTTATTGTTTAAAGACAGATTGTATGTGCCTAAGGTTAAATTGCTGATTCTGGATGAAGTTCATAAAACCCCTTACTCAGGGCATCCAAGCTACCAGAAGACTGTCACCATGTTAAGAAAAGAATATTTTTGGCCTAATATGAAATCTGAAGTAGCTGAGTATATAGCTAGATGTTTGGACTGTCAACAAGTGAAAATAGAACACCAACATCCAGCTGGTTTATTGCAACCCTTGCCTATTCCTAGTTGGAAGTGGGAGATAATCAACTTAGATTTCATTACTGGATTACCCAGAAATCAGAATCAGAACGATTCAATTATGGTGGTGGTGGACAAGTTAAGTAAAGCAACACACTTCATTCCTGTCAAGACTACCTACAGGGCTGCCAATATAGCTGATATATTTCTAAAGCAGATTTTTAGGTTACATGGAGTACCTAAGGTTATTATTTCAGACAGAGATCCTAAATTCACAGGGAATTTCTGGAAATCCTTGTTTAAAGGATTAAACACAACACTAAATTTCAGCACCTCTTTCCACCCTCAGATAGACGTACAGACAGAAAGAGTGAATCAGGTGTTGGAAGATCTGTTAAGAATGTATGTTAAGGATCAGCCAGGTAAGTGGGAGGATTACTTGCATTTAGCAGAATTTGCTTACAATAATAACTATCAATCCTCAGCTAAGTTCAGCCCATTTGAAATTCTGTATGGGTGTAAATGTAACACTCCTATCTCCTAGAATAATCCAGTAGATAGATTGGTGTTAGGACCTGAATTATTGAAGGAAATGGAGCATATTGTGAAACAAGTGCAGGAAAACTTAAAGGTGGCACAGGATCGACAAAAGAGCCAAGCAGATTTGAAAAGAAATCCTAAAGAGTTCTAGGTGGGTGAACACGTGTTCATAAAGGTAAGACTAAAGAAAAGCTCCCTAAGACTGGGGAGTTGTGAAAAACTAGCACCATGTTACTGTGGTCCGTTTGAAATTCTATCCAGAATTGGTCAAGTTGCATATCAGTTAGCGTTACCACCTAATTTGAAAGTGCATAATGTTTTCCATATTTCTGTTCTAAAAAAATATGTTCATGATGCTACT
Organism: Pseudotsuga menziesii; assembly: GCA_001517045.1. Lineage (NCBI taxonomy): Eukaryota > Viridiplantae > Streptophyta > Pinopsida > Pinales > Pinaceae > Pseudotsuga > Pseudotsuga menziesii. The sequence goes on from LPNX010528416.1 coordinate 19,581, forward strand.
CATGTAATTGACTGGAATGTTGTACAGGTGGAACTAGAAGGAGAAGTTCTGGTGGAGCCGGACTGTATCCTCGGGAGGAGGGAAATTACTCTGCGGAACCGCACAATTGGACAGCTAAAGGTGCAATGGAAGCACCTTAGTCCTGAAGAAGCTACCTGGGAACTGGAAAGTAAGATGCAGGAAGCATACCCAAATCTGTTCCAGGAGGTTATAGAGGATGAAGAATAAGTAACATCGAGGACAATGTTACATTTTAAGGGGGTGTGTATGTCACATACCCGAAATTTGAAAAATTATGTAAATTATTTTAATTATATTCCTGAGACATTATGTTAAATTTAATGCTAAGTAGGAATTGATGACTCAGTAGAGTCAACAGAATTGGAATGTAATTCAGAATATTTTTCATATTAATAAATAAATTGTGGAGACAACAACATGGGAGAGCTGTTAAAAAGAGGTTACTGGTCAAACTGGTGGATGGAACTAGGTGGAAGGAAAAATACAAGTGGCAGCATCCTCAAACACTTCCTAAGTTGCAGGTGGCAACTTCCCTACATTTGGGGTCATGATCCCCCAAGAAAGTGGGATCAGAGCAGGTGGCTCATTAAATGACAGTTAACCCAAAAAAGACCTAGGCAATCTTTTAAAAGTACTCAATGAAGAGAGCTGAGGCTGCTCAGATATTTTCCAGAGAGAATTCATTCAGGTGAATGTTATTCAAGAAATTCATTGAGGAAAAAGGGAAAAACAGTAAGGAAGTTGTCTGAGAGGATTGCTGCAGTAACTTGTTTTATTACAGCTTGTTATCTGGGAGAGTTTACTGAAGAGTTCTGAGTTAATACTGAGTTTGAATACTGGTATCTGACTTTGCTGCACCTAGTTCCAGCCAGGGAAACCAGAGCAAGCTCGGGGGTCCTGAGGAGTCACTGTCTGAGCGGTCTCTAGGAGTTGGTAGGGAGGAACAACCTTCCATTGCTGTTGTTGTCCACAGCTTAAACAGGTTCTGACATTTGACTGTTTATATTTTTTTTTAGTAACTGTGAATGCTTGAATGTTTACCTTATAGTTAAGATAAAAAGGCTTTACTGGTTAGTAATGTAAATGTTTTTAGATGGCAATATTAGAAACTGTTGATGAATGATAAAGACCCTCTGTGTTTTTCCACATCTGGGTTTTACCAGATAGTACTCCAGTGCAGGGGTTAAATTTAAATAAGAGTAGTGTGATGAAATGTCAGAGTAATAGTTTCTTTATCTATTAATCAGAAAAAGTATTTTATTGACAGTTGTATGAGTTCTTAGATAAAAACTCTTTCCTTGTATTATCTTTTGTTTTTTCAGAAATTTTATTTTAAAGAATAGATAGAGGAGTAGATTTAGACTAGGTTATTTACTGTTTTACTGTACAGTCTTTTTCTTTCAGATAGTATAAATGTACTGTTTACGTTTAAATATCAGAACTGATAGTCGAATTTTTTTTAATTGGAAAAATTTCTACTGTTAAAACAAATGAAGTAAATACTCGGAACAATTGTTAGCATGTGTGCTAATAAGATTAAACCTTAGATAGAGTTAAATTAAATTCTGTATATATATAAATAAATATCATAACTAAGAGAAACAATTTAATTACAAAAGAAATATAGAGTTATTAATATGTACTATATTCAATAAACTTACGAAAATAAACTTAATATAAAATCTATAGTATTCACAGAGAGCTAAATAGTTATTATAATAGTAATGTTTTTATGCAATATAAGAATAATATTACTATTAACATAGGTAGTGTTTTATTTCTGAAAGTAAATCTCAGAACTATTTGAGCTATAGTGTAAGTATACTGACAGTACTCAGTATAATTGCAAAAGAAGGATATAAAACCCTATATTATTATCAGGGTATAAACAATACATCATTTACAATTTCTTTTTCTTACTAATAAGAAAATTAAATTTTAAGCTAGATAATAACACTTCTTTTCAGTAAACAAATCAAATGTTTATCCGTGCAGGAAGAAATCAACAGAAGTACAGGATGCTCTGTAGTCGAGCTTAATTACATACTTTAAACTTATTTAGTAACCCTAATGTTACAAATGCCTTCTTAACCTAGCTTTAACTTTAAAAGAAATAGGAACAGTGTTATTATCCTTCATTGCCATTTAGGGTTAAACCCTATAAAATCCAATTTAATTACAAGTAAATCAACTAATGGTAAAACTAAGAGTTTCTTTTACTCACAGTTATGTTTCTTCTAATAATAAAAATAAAAATTAAATATATTAAGCATTTGGAACTTCTACAGCATAAGCAAGGAAGGAATGCAGGAAAAGACTTCAGTAACTATTTACGTCTATAATAACCTAGGGTAAACACCCTAATCATTACAAAATACAAAAATGTATTGACTGTAAATAAAAAGCCAATGCCGTAATATTAACCCACAACAGTACAAAGAAATTTATGCATGAAGGCTTACAGCCTGCCCTTTAGTATAAACACAGTTTTAATGAAAATACAAAACTTAACAATCACGGTCGTAGCCGGAGAGCTCTACAATAGAGCTAGGGTTAAAACCCAATGATGGTAGTAGTGAACAAACACTCAAAGTAAATAACCCAAAGCCACGAGGGTTAAACAGGCTGCAACACGACCAGTCCCTCTTTACCCATAAGGGTTTTACATAAGATGGAGGAGCCATGGGAAACCAGGGCTTACCGTGGCCCTTGTCGCTGCTACCCCGTACTCTTGTTGCAAACACAGAAGAGGAGCAGGTCGTACCTACAAAACCAGCATACAATCAGTTGGTAAATATTTAATAACAGCAAAGAAGTGTATTTGCGGAATTCTAGTGTTATCTTTTAAAAATAAACGAGATATTTTCTTTTACCTTGGCAATGGGAAGTCACGAGCAGAGATGCAGCGAACAGCCACCAACACGAGCAAGGAGACTACCAAACCTTTGCAAGGAAACAACATTCAACACTCTCAAAACGCGGACAACAGGAAGACCCTTGAGCCAGGAAAACTGAAGGAGAATGATAAAACTGGCACAGTCGAGGGTTTGAGGTTAAAGAATGGAGGTAGCGACATAGCAAACAAGAGAACAAGTAACGCAGACGAGCAGAAGAACCTTGAAATAGCTTTCACATCGGTGCAATGGGCAGGTAAACCCAAGAGGAGAAACCATTGACAGTGAGAGCCTACACAGGAGAAGTGCGGCCGGATTCCTCTCGCAGAACATTAGACCAGAGATCGAAGGCGAAGGAGAACATAGAGCTAGGTTTAGAAATGATCTTTTTAAAGACATGGATGCTTGGCTCACACGAAGCCACATTGCATGGCAATAATTCATCCACGGTGGGTAATATCTCCATAGTTTGGATGAGTGAAATTATGAGGGAACTTTTGTGGCAATCATTGGCGATCTCCAAAGTGAAACCATAATCCTGGCTAAGTCAACCTATTATTTGCAACACTATCACAATGTTAGCATTTTTACGTAACCCTGTCATGGAACTTACCACCAAAAGCAAGGTTTATTAAGTTATGCATTATGTTATATTATATTGCCACCCTTGCGATAAGGTCAAACGATAATATTAGATTGTTTATTGGTACAGCCAATCTTATAGCAAGAACCTTGTATTATGATATGGTTTTTATTCTTTAAACTTTAAGTGCAATAGCATTATTTTGTATAAAAACTTAAAATGTCATGGCCTGATTATGACCTGTTCATTCAAATGAGTGACTACCTCGTCACTCAACCCTTGCAGCCTTGGTAAATTAATTTGTAACATGATTATAGTAGAGAAGTAAATACCTATAGTCAAGTAAGAATATCATTTATACAAGTATTCTACCAATACTTTTATTGTAATTATAAAGTGTACTAATGGTCGACTTTAAGGAGGTTGTAGATTCAACCTTGGTAACTATTGTATTATAATATTAACCTTTATGGTTTTGCCATATTCATCTAAGTTTGACAAATGCTTACAAAAAGGAATTGGCAACTAAATAATTTGATGAATGTATCAGCTGGAAAAGATATTGTTAACTTAGAACTTATCACATATGAATGTGTAGTCTTTTAAGAGAAGGTATATCAACTTACTAGTTAGACTTTGAAACTTTATGTTAAGCATTCTTTTAATGATCAAAATAATGTCTAGTTACAATGGGGTTATCCTTCATACCTAAGTCAAGTCTTAAAATATGGTATTGAAGATAAGATCTGGTTCATCAGCATGAGTGTTTCCTATCAGTCAATAGTTAGAAATTTTGATAGAAGGATGAAAACTCCTTAATCGTACACTTTACAAAGTGAAAAATGATTGTGCCTTCTTAAACATAAACTATTAGGTTTTGTCTTTTATTTGTAACAATCGCCTACAAAGGTCCTTTGATAGATATCAAATAATGTAATGATAAGAACTATAAATCTACCTCTGCTAGAATAAAGAAGCAAATAATGAATTTTACCTAAGTAAGCATTGATAGGTGCATAGCTTTTAGTGTCTTACTGAACTTTGAATTGCGAACAAATTTATACATCAAGACTTTAGATATTTTGTTACTTGCAGCAGCCAATTTTCTCACCTGTCATCTGTAAGAATAGAAAGAACTTTATGCATTAGCTTGAAAGCTAAGTAAGCCCAGTTTCATGATAGCCCCACCTTATTGTATGCAAAAAAAAAAAAATACAAGTTAGTAAACTGAAAGGATTGTTTTATTACTCTATGCAAATAACAGATGAATTTTTATAATAAGTTGTTAATCTTTAACTAATTAAATAATTAGTTAATTACGTTATTGTTAATATTATGTAAAGTAAAAATTTTAAATTTTTCGGAAAATTTGGGGTTTTCACAGGAAAACAGTGAGGAGCTAGACGCCGGACTTACCTTTCTGCTCGAACATATGGAACAGTAATTTGCAAGGCAAGGAATTGTCCGACATGTATGGATATATTGAGGTATTCGTGATTTCCCCTCGTACAATTAATCTACCTTTCTTAAGATACAAGGAACATAATAATACTTTATTATTCTCTACAGGTAAATGGGTTGGTGTATACTATAGTGAGGAATTGAAATTTGCTTTAAAAGACTTGGGTTACAGGATCATCCCACTAAGGGGCTACTTATTTGAAAAAAAGACTAGTCCTTTTGAGGGCTTCATGTCATCCCTATTTGCTAGAAGACTGGAAGTGAAGAAAGTAGGAGATGAAGCCATGTTATATACGTACAAGATTCTCATGAACACATTGTACGGTCGGTTTGGAATTAATCCAGAAAGCACTACCACAGAGATCTGCGATAAGGCTAGATATGACTATTTGATACAAAATTCTCATTTGATTTTAGGAGACAAGCTTAGTGAGTATAAATATATTGTGAGTTATAAGATCAATACAGACGATGATCTCGACTCTCAATGGATTCCACCTAAGATCTCAACTGTTCAAATTTATGTAGCTGTTACAACTTTCTCTCGTATACATATGTACAAATACATTTCCTGCCCTGGCTGTTCTTATCATAACTTCCATCCCACCCCCTTGACTCGTACTCTGTGCCTCAGTCATTGTTCGCTCTGGCTTATCAAGTAAAGTAATAAAAGAAATGTTATTTAAGTCCCCACCTGAATCTACCTCGCCTGAATCTATCTGAGTCTTCCTGACCTGTTTGACTTGTCTCACCTGATTCTGCCTTACCTGAGTCCGCCTTACCTAAATATACCTTACCAAGGCCTGCCTTCAATGTGAACATTCCACCTAGTAGCATAATAATTATATTGAAAAGACTTGATGTAATCGGAAATTGTACAAAAATTCTAAATGAGAAATGTTATAGAAGATTAGGACATATCTTCAATGTGAAATTCTAAATGAGAAATGTTGTAGAAGACTAGGACATGTCTTCAATGTGAAGATTCCACCAAGTATCATAATAATTATATTGAGAAGACTTGATGTAATTGGCAATTGTACAAAGATTGTTGCTATAAGGAGAGGAAGCAAAGCAATTGTTGGACTAATAATATTTTACTTAAATGATAAAAGTTAATTGTTTACACTGAAACATTTTGGTTTTGAAAGTGAGATGGAAAAAATCCTTTAAACAAAAATATAATATGTAAAGAAACTTTACCAGATGCTACAATTATGTGGTATTAAAAGACCATTACAAAAATATATCACACAATGAAATACTCAATCAGTCACAACCATTACAACTACCTATGCTTTTAACCTCTTTCTCACCAATAATCTTACCACCAAATGGTTATTTAAATAGTCAACTAACATCACCCACTAAGACCCACTAAGGTTCTTTCTTATTAAAAACAATTTAATATTTCCATACATAAATTTTATTTTCTACTCACATGAAAATGAGAAACATATATACTAAAATATCAATATCTATCCTTTACAAAATTAATTTTTATATCACATAATATTATTACATAACATCTTTAAGTCAAACCAATAACATCTCATCTTAACACAAGTAATTATCAACTTTGGAGATAACATGCATCTTAATTATATTAATGAACACATTAAAAATAAAAATAAAAAGTAGAATCTCACTGTTCTATCATAATGATGTGTATTTAAATTCTATTTACATAATTTTTCGATTTGTTACTTTTAAAATGATTTCCATGCCCAAGGCCATGGCAGTTTTTTTAAGTAGCTTAATGCCATCTCCTTATAGAGTCTTCATCTTCAATGAATACTTTTTTATTTATTTATGGAGTCTTCATTTTCAATCAATTCTTTTCTATTTAACTTAGACCTCATGTAACTTCTTGTCCATTTATATCTTGAACCCTAAACCTATTTGTCTTCCTATTAATAAGAGGTTTTATCTTTACTACTAGTTCATTCCAAGCTAACTTAGGCATCCACATCATTAACGTCCTGTTGAGGCCCAGAAATTCGTAGGAAACAACAGTAAAGGATTCTCCCCAGTCAACGTTCCCAACTAGCCCGTGACTGTTTGGAATGGGGAATCCGTCGGGTTTGCGGTCCGGCTACCGTAGGTCAAAGTAACAAAAACAAAGGATTTACTGGTTGTGGCCCGGTCCACCGTGTATTTTTGTATTTTTTGACTTAATGTATGATATGCAAGTTCCTAATTAACCATGCAGGGAGATAAGATGCAAGGAGCAGTCACAACGTGATGCCCAAGTTCTTACCTCTTTTCTTAGCATTCACAAGCATCTGAATCACATACAAGAAGAAATTAAAACTAACTACCTAAACTATCCCTAGGGCGTAGGATTATCATTAATTGGTGAGTAATATATTTTGTACATGCATAATGAAAAGTTACAGATAGCTGACACTTTTTTCAAGACACATGAACAATTGCATATTTTTGAACAACCAGCCAATTGTTTTATGAACAACATTTATTACTCATAGTGGAAGAACATCACAAAATATACTGAAAAGAGTTCAACAAGAACATAGGTTTAGGAAGTTAAACACTCTCACAGTTAATGAAACACAGCTGAAAAAGAAATAGTTCCCCTTCAACATGTTCATTTAACCACATTGATACATTCCACAGTTCACTTTCTCCAGCAGGAAAAAGTTGCAGTTTCTGATTGTAAAACGAAATAGTTCCTCTCACAAGCAAATGGTTTACAAGTTTTTCCAGGGAAAAATTCCCCTTATATGTTCTACTTTTCCATATTTAAACTACAACAGCAGATCACTTGGGCTGCTCCCCCCCAAACCCTGTGATCTTTCAGTTCCCCAACGCTTCATATTCCTCCATCTTTTCTGCGCATGCCTATGATTGGATAAGTAACTGTCGGACCTTTCAGAGCTACTCCTTTGTCACCATTCATTTTGTCTTTTCTTTGGTTTGTCCATCTTACAATCCTGCTGGTTTCGGCTCTACCTTCACCAAACGGTCCACCTCCCTTGACCAATCTCTGGAAACTACCTGCAATCAAACGACGAGCATCATTTGTTGGAAACGCATTTAAACCATAGCAGCAAATTAAATTGACTGAACGACTAATCCACAGGAAATGATTAGGTGCACCACCGTTATTTTACAAATGCGGACACCACTGCCTCGTCCACCTGCAGGCTCGACAAACATCACTAACGACGGCAAACGGGAAACTCATCTGGCGGCAGACCAATACTAACGTCGGAAAGGTAGACCACTCTGCAGGCGGGAAAAGTTATTAATTGGACGCCGAAAATATATTAACATCGGAGGCTAAACGGATTTCTCAGCCGCAATGGCAGAAGAGACAAGGGCTGAAGACACGTGACGAGGGCGGGAAAAACTTTAAATCGGAAGTCAGAAAGGTTTGGACATCGGAAGCCAAAAGACTTTCCCAGCCGCAACGGAGGAAAGGAAACATACTAAAATCAGGCGGAACGCGGGCGGGAAAACCCTACATCGGAAATCGGAAGGTATTAATATCGGAAGACAAATGACTTCCCCAGCCGCAACAGCGGAAGAGAAATGGCTTCGGGTACGCGGCTAAAACAGGTCAACACGCATCGGTAGTCTGAACGATTTGGACTTCGGGTGCTAGACTGCTTTGGGCTCCGCAACGGCGGAAGTGAAAAGGCTCCGGCTTCCGATCAAAAAAAGAAAGAATCCCTATCAATAGAAAAATACTAAGTGTTTAGACAGCTTTAAAATTCAGCGGCGGTAAACCTGTTTTACTTCCGCGACAGTGGCTTTCAAAAATAATCAAATCCGACTCATCCTCAGCTAGCAAACCAAATCACATTTGAGACTCACTACAGAATTCAAACACAAGCACTTTTGATCAGGCTAGAAATCGATCTTCGAAATTATTCAAATAAAGCATGCCCAAAAGATTCAAGGATCTAACAATTAAAACAACTCTAAATTGTGAGGAGGGGACCAAAATTTAAGAAATTTGGGGAGAACAGTTGCGGCCGCAACAATTGGTGATTACCTGGTGAACCTAGATCTCTGGGCGTTTATTATTTGAATGGCAGACTGTGTACAACCAATGCTTCTATTGAATTCTTCCAGCTATCTGGATTTCTCAAATGACGGAAGTGTGTACCTTTAATCATTGATGATAGTCCAATTTGGGGAGAGTGGAAACCAATATTTTCAAGTCCAGATAACTCTGTCGAGGCCAGAGGATGGGTTTCATTATTACTTTTGTCTTCAGGTAGCTGACAGCTTGGACACCACAGGATTGAAGCATATGGTAAACAGGCATATTCGTTTGTTCCTCATTCCCATGCCATTTTAGCACTTTTTTTGTGCTTTTGGACTTTTGTCCCTTTTCATATGAGTCCTCCTGCATGTCTTTCTTACTGAATTTTAATTCAGGATCCTCTATCCCACAGTGTCCTTTTGTGTGAGCGGTGTAATTTATGTTTCATCTCACGGACGGAGAGGATCTTCCGACAATTTAGTACTTATGATCCAGCATTTGCTTTAATGTATGATGCTTTCATAGGAGTTTTTTGAATCTTATTTGCCTTTTGGCATTCGTTTCTTGGCATGGGATCATTTATATTTAATATACTGTTTACCTCACTCCTTTCCATGGGTCCTCTGCTGTCGCTCCTCAGAACATTTTAAGTGTGATGTGGATGGAGCCTCAACATAGTATTCCAGACTCTCCAAATCCGGTTTATTTCACAAGGATTAAGCAGGACTTCAATGCACACAGAGCTTACTTGAGAAAAATGCTAAACTGGAAGAAGTTCTTTTAGCAACACACAGTCTAAGACCCCAAAAATGTTTATCATTCCCAAACATTCTGATGTTCTCCATGCAGTCGCAGGCTCATTCCCTTTATTAGAATCAAGAAAAACAAACTAAAACAAACTATAAAACATGACTCAAACAACAACCAAATAGATTATTAAGAATTCAACAAACTTAGGAAAAATACGGCTTAAGAACCAAACCATTTACTGGTAAGTTCTCTTCCAATCCTTGTAGATCTTGCAACTTATAAGTAGAAGGGCCAATCTTTGCTGCAATCTGAAAAGGGCCTACCCACAACTGCTGGAATTTAGTGTGCTTTTCTTTCTCATCATGGGGGTGATCCCATTTGAGGACTAAGTCTCCTACTTCAAAGTCTTTTGTTCCAGATTTATGTTTGTCAAACCATCTCTTTACTAACTCTTGTAGTTGCTTAAATCATTCCCTGGCTTTAGATCTAGCCTCTTCTGCTTTCAGGAGATTATATATCCTTATTTGCAAAACTTCATCATCCGACCCTCTGGACTCTTGAGCTATTATGGAAGCGGGTAGCATGATGTTGGGGGAAGAATGGCTTCTTTACCATACACAAGGGTATACGGTGACACTCCAATCGAAGACTTAGGGGTGACTCTATCAGCCCAAAGGGCATTGGGTAGCACTGAGTGCCAACTCCTCTGGTTTTCTATCACAGTCTTGTTTAAAATTCTAATCAGATTTTTGTTAGAGGATTCAGCCAGGCCATTTCCTTGAGGATAGTAGTTAGTAGAATAATGCAATTTTATCCCTTTATCATGAGAAAAAGCAGTCAATTTAATTGATGAAAAGTACTTAGCATTATCAAAGACTAACAAAACTAGAACTCCAAACCTGGTCATGATATGATCTTGCAGGAAGCTGACGACTTCGTCTTCATTTATCTTGCGCAGCGGGATAGCTTCGACCCAGTGAGTGAAATAGTCAGTCGCTGTCAAAATGTACTTGTGCTGCAGAGAGGAATTCGGTTTTATTTCTCCAATAATATCCATCCCCCATTGCTCGAATGGCTCCGTGATCATCATAGGCTTGAGGGGTGCTGCTGCTTTAGGTTGTCTCCCACTACACCTTTGGCAAATATCACACTTTCTGACATGTGCGTGTGCATCCTTGAAGAGCGTAGGCCAATAGTAACCGGCTTTGAGGATTTTGTGGGCTGTAGTATCTCCTGAGTAATGTCCCCCAGTAGGACCGTCATGCAACTCTGACATTACTTTCTTCGCAGCTTCCTTTTCTAAGCACCTGAGAAGAACCTTGTCATAATTCTTTCTGAATATTACTCCTTCAACAAGTTGATAGGAAGCTGATTTAAGACGCAGCGCTCTTCTTTGCTTGGAATTCCAATGTTCTGGCAACAACCCTGCCTGCAAGTAATGCACAAGGTCTCTATACCAAGACTTGGGAGCTGTAAACAAAGGACATACTTCCATTAAATATAAGTCAGCTTCATCCTCCTAGGCGTGTTCTTCATTTTTTCCATTTTCAGTCATCTGTTTGCACAACCCTTGTCCTTTAACTATAGATGTTGGTTTGAATTCAAGGTCGTACTCTTGAAGAGCTGTTACCTAGTTGCCTCTTCTTTCTCCTAACTCCTTCTGCACAAGAAGAGACCTTACAGCTGGGTAGGGGACAATCACCTTGGTTCTATTTTTCAAAATAAAAGGCTTGAATTGCTTTACTGCTTTGAATACCGCGTAAGCTTGTTTATCAACAGCTGAGTAATTCAATTTTCCCCCCTGTAGACAAGTACTCATAAAGGATATTGGGAATTCATCCCCCCCATCTTCCTTTTGGGTGAGCACAGCTGCTAGTGAATCATCGGATGCAAAGGTATACAAGATAAAATCTTTGTCGAAATCTGGGCTTTTCAGGGAGGGCGCATGTGCAACAACGGTTTTGATTTTGCCAAATGCGCTCTTCTCAATTTCAGTCCACTTGAATAGTGCATTTTTCTTTACCATCTGCTGTAGTGGTTTGACAATCTGAGCAAAATCAGGCACAAATATTCGCACGAAGTTTATCGTTCCCATAAATGATTGCATCCCCTTTTTATTGTGGGGCAAGGGGATTTGTTCAATAGCCTTAATTCTTTCTAGATCTATAGAGATTCCTTTCTTCGAAACTATGTGACCCAGCAACTTGCCCTCCGTGACAGTGAAGACACACTTCCTAGGATTGAGTGAGATGCCATATTTTTGACAGCGTTCAAAGATTTGCCTTAAGTGAAACACGTGCTCTCCTCTTCTCTTTGAGAATATTGTAATATCGTCAAGGTATACTACAACACTTCGGCCAATCAATCCGCGGAAAGCTATGTCCATAGCTCTCTGAAATGTTGCTCCAGCATTTATAAGCCCAAAGGGAATTCTCTTGTAGGCAAAGGTTCCCCATTTGGTCCTGAACATTGTCTTCAATCTGTCTTCTTCAACTACTAATACTTGATTGTAGCCAGAGAAACCGTCTAATAATGAAAACAGTTTAGAATCTGAAACCATTTGCAGCAGTTGCTCCATGGGTGGAACAGGATAGTTATCTTTGTCTAATGCACGGTTTAAGTTCCTGAAATCCACGCAGAGTCTGATTTCTCCAGACTTTTTCCTTATTGGTACTAGATTTGATACCCACTCAGAGTGTCTGACCTTGAAAATGATTCTAGCATCCAATAATTTCTTCACTTCACTCTGAATCAGCGGTTCTAATTTTGGATGCATTTTTCTTAACGGTTGCTGATATGGCTTGACGCCTGCTTTAAATGGGACGACATGCTTGATGATGTTCGTGTCGTATGTTTTCAAATCTTCGTACGTCCATGTGAAAACATCTTTATATTGTTTAAATAGACTGATGAATTTGTCTCTTTCTGCTAATGAACAACATTTGCTGAGTTCACAAATTTGGTGTTCGTCTCAGTCCCTAAATTTATCAGCTCGAACTGTAGAGATGAGCTGTGGGTCTTCACGTTGGCTGGTCTTTTGAACTTTTCATTTAAATCAAACATTTTTTCTAACGTTCTGACTCCTTTAGGAATGAAATTGTCATATTTCATCTCGGCCTGATGTTCCTCATCATCTATAATGGCCCCTTTAAAGACCTCATCATTTGTTAAGCATTCTATTATTTGCTGATCATCTTCAAACACTCGCAAGTTGGTGATCATATCCGGTACTGAGGGCCTGAAAAGCAGTTCGACAGAACATCGATTATTAGTGGGTACGAGCCTAGCGGCTGATGTGGCCAACAGGTCAGCTGCTGCGTTTTTAATTCTTGGAATTGAAATAATGTTGAATGCATTAAAACATTTAAGTAGGTCCCATACCTCATTTTGGTAAGCTTTCAAGTGAGGGGAAACACAATGTATTTGATTCCGGATTTGTTTCACAATAATTTCAGAATCCCCAAAAACTTTTAGATTACTTACCTTTAATTCAATCGCTTTCTTTAGTCCCTGCACCAGTGCTTCGTACTCAGCTATATTATTAGTACAATCAAACTCTAATCTACATGCAAGAAAATGTTTATTCTTCTGGGGGTCGATCAGGACACAGCCAACCCCTGACCCCTCTAATGTCTTAGAGCCATCAAAAAACAAAGTCCAAAAATCACTAACTACTGAATGTGAATCTATTCCTACTGCTAAGTCTACTATTTTACAGTCAATCTCATCATCCTGTGAGAATCGAAGGAGATCAGGTTGGGTGTCAGATGTGTTGCTGGCTTCTTTTGCTTGGTAATTTCCTAGTTCCAACTCAATAAAATAGTTTCCCAATATAGAATCCACTGGTTCATTCTTCTCATTTAGTTGAGTAACATTGTATCTCATGTGAGGCTCCCTTAAAATATTAATCTGGTTCGAACTCCCTTTGTATGGAAACCACAGATGCGACCAATCTGAGGCGAAATATCCATTTAATTTGGCTGACCAATCTCTGCTCAGGAAAAGACCGTAAGCATCTGGTATATCAGCCACCACGATGTTAATAACTTGGCATACTTTGTCATTGGATGCCAGACGGACTAGGACATCTTTCATCTCACCAATTACCTTTACATCTGTCCTATCCAACTGAAAAAACCTCCACGTGGATGGCTTAGAATACCCATTGATCTTTTTACAGACTGATATTGGCATGACATTAACTGACGCCCCTAAGTCTACCAAGCAATTATGTACATTATGATTGAAAATTTCAAACGTGAGGAGGAAAGGTGGATGCTTGTTCTTGAACTTACCTCCACTTCTGGTTTCTCCAATTTCCTCATCTTCTTCTGGTTGATTGTTAGTGGGCATTTTCTCGTTCGACGCTTCAAGTGCTTTCAACAGTCTTTCTTTTTGCTGCGGCACTTTACACATTTCGAATAGTGAGACGTTTGCCTTTACCTTCTTTAAATCCTCCACGACATCATAATCCATCTGTTGTTCAGTGGGATGAGGTCTATCAACATTCTCCTTATCTTCATTTGGCTTGGCCGTTGTATCATTCTGCCTAGGATTTTGGCTGGTAATAGTGAATTCTGGAATTTTATCAGCCAAGGATTTATTTTGAAATTTCTTCTTAACATTTCTCTGCAGCCTCTTAATCTTTGGGAGTATAAGACTATCTTCTTTAACCGTCCCTTGGCTCCTTGTTGTTACGTTGGTTTCCATGACTTCCTTGTACCCCTGAGTCTTTTCCTCTTCAACATCAAATAAGGAAACATAATTCCACAAAGCCATAGTTTCCTCTTCTTGTTCTTTCATGGAAGTAGTATTCTCTTTCCTTTCCTCATCTCCATCTTCTTTTAATCGAGAATCCAACAGCTGATTCATAACCAGCGTCATCGAGTTTATCCATTGAGGACAATTCTTTTCAGAGTGCGGCTGTTGGTGGAAAGTGCAAAAATTGTCCATGCCTACTTCTATTAAATTCATAGATGTAGTATTGTGAGGAGGAGGTTGAGACTGATTGTTATCCTCTCTTTTCTTATAATAGGGCTTATAGAACTTTTGTGTTTCCTTCTCTTTCTACAAGTCTATGATTTTGTTGGAAAGCTTCTGCATCATTTTGGCCATATTTTCAAGATCTGGTGATTTCTCCTCCTTAGGCTTGGCAAACAATAAGGCTTTCCTTCCCGCCCATTTTTCTCCTGACTGTTCGGGATAATCTTCAATACTCTCTCTTTCAGCCTCCACTACTTCTGCCTCTTCATAGGTTTCCGCCAAGGTAGGCTTGGCCCTACCTTTGGCAAACATGGCCAAATCAGGGCCTAAATCTGATGTATAATATTCAATCAGGACCTTGTCTGAAGGTTTGTCAGCGTTAGAAAAATTCTTGAGGTATGCTGCAAATCTTTGAGTAAAACTGTGCACTTTCTCCTTTCTTTCTTTCTTCAAGGCGCATAGTCCTTTCATGAGAGCTACATGAGTCTTTTGAACTGCATACTTACTCCTGAAAATTCTCTCAAAGGTATCCCAATCAGTGATAGAGTTATCAAGCAACCCAAAATACCATGATGCTGCAGATCCTTTAAGGGTATGCGGAAATAGTCTGCACACTACATCTTCGTGCTCCCCAGCCCTCAATCCTTCTATCGCCAAGTAAAAAATCTGCAGGTGATCATCTACTAGTATCTTCTCATTTGGGTCGAACTTGGGCAGCATCTTTTTAAAGGATTGAGGTAAATCATGTAAGGGAGGGGTCAGGTTTAAAGGCGACCTGGCTCTCCATGCAGGTGGTGGATTTGGTGGGTTAGGTGGTTGATTAGCATTTACACCTGCCATGAGTCCGGGTGGGGAGCGAGGAGGTGAGCCAATAGGAGTGCGAGCAGGAGAACTATGAGGGGTATTTGGGCCTTCTTGGTTCAAAGGTAGTACAACTTCCTGTAAGGCTATTTCTACAAGTTCTTCCCAGTCTCCAACCAACACTAAGTCTTCTGCTACATGACGATCTTTCTTTTTATACTCTCTTCTGGGCAATTCAGGGATGATTGGCAATCCTCCAATCTTCTTTACATATGCCCTAGTGTGTCTTCTCAGATCATTGACAACTTCGTTTCCAACCGAATATAGATGTTCTCTTTCTTCCAGAATTGGATTATGAAACCCACTGCTTTCAGAACTGTTACCGATAGAATAATCTCAAGAAAACAGGTTTCCTCGGCCAGCCATAGACTGGCGGCCCTCCTTCTAGCGCCAAAACTGTTGAGGCCCGAAAATTCGCAGGCAACAACAGTAAAGGATTCTCCCTAGTCAACGTTCCCAACTAGCCCGTGACTGTTTGGAATGGGGAATCCGTCTGGTTTGCGGTCCGGCTACCGTAGGTCAAAGTAACAAAAGCAAAGGCTTTACCGGTTGCGGCCCGGTCCACCGTGTATTTTTGTATTTTTTGACTTAATGTATGATATTGAAGTGCCTAATTAACCATGCGGGGCGATAAGATGCAAGGAGCAGTCACAACGTGATGCACAGGTTCTTACCTCTCATCTTAGCATTCACAAGCATCTGAATCACATACAACAAGAAATTAAAACTAACTACCTAAACTATCCCGAGGGAGCAGGATTATCATTCATTGGTGAGTAATATATTTTGTACATGCATAATGAAAAGTTACAGATAGCTGACACTTTTTTCAAGACATATGAACAATTGCAGATTTTTGAACAACCAGTTAGCCAATTGTTTTATGAACAACATTTATTACTCATAGTGGAAGAACATCACAAAATACACTGAAAATCATTCAACAAGAACATAGGTTCAGGAAGTTAAACACTCTCACAGTTAATGAAACATAGCTGAAAACGAAATAGTTCCCCTTCAACATGTTCATTTAACCACATTGATACATTCCATAGTTCGCTTTCTCCAGCAGGCAAAAGTTACAGTTTCTGATTGTAAAACGAAATAGTTCCTCTTACAAGAAAATGGTTTACAAGTTTTTCTAGGGAAAAAGTCCCCTTCTAAGTTCTACTTTTCCATATTTAAACTACACCAGCAGACCGCTTGGGCTGCTCCCCCCCAAACCCTATGATCTTTCAATTCCCCAACGCTTCATATTCCTCCATCTTTTTTGCGCATGCCTATGATTGGCTAAGTAACTGCCGGACCTTTCAGAGCTACTCCTTTGTCACCATTCATTTTGTCTTTTCTTTGGTTTGTCCATCTTACGATCCTGCTGGTTTCGGCTCTACCTTCACCAAACGGTCCGCCTCCCTTGACCAATCTCCGAAAACTACCTGCAATCAAATGACGAGCATCATTTGTTGGAAACACATTTAAACCATAGAAGCAAATTAAACTGACTGAATGACTAATCCACAGGAAATGATCAGGTGCACCATCATTATTTTACAAATGCGGACACCACTACCTCGTCCACCTACAGGCTCGACAAACATCACTAACGACAGCAAATGGGAAACTCATCTGGCGACAGACCAATACTAACGTCGGAAAGGTAGACCACTCTGTAGGCGGGAAAAGTTATTAATCGGATGCTGGAAAGATATTAACATCGGAGGCTAAACGAATTTCTCAGCCACAACGGTAGAGGAGACAAGGGCTGAAGACATGCAACACGGGTGGGAAAAAATTTAAATCAGAAGTTGGAAAGGTTTGGACATCAGAATCCAAAAGACTTTCCCAGCCGCAACGGCGGAAAGGAAACATACTAAAATCAGGCGGAACGTGGGCGGGAAAACCCTACATCGGAAATCAGAAGGTATTAATATCGGAAGACAAATGACTTCCCCAGCCGCAATGGCGGAAGAGAAATGGCTTCGGGTACGCGGCTAAAATAGGTCAACACGCATCGGTAGTCGGAACGATTTGGACTTCGGGTCCTAAACTGCTTTGGGCTCCGCAACAGCGAAAGCGAAAAGGCTCCAGCTTCCGATCAAAACAAGAAAGACTCCCGATCAATAGAAAAATACTAAGTGTTTAGACAGCTTTAAAACTCAGCGGCGGTAAACCTGTTTTACTTCTGCGACAGTGGCTTTCAAAAATAATCAAATTCAACTCATCCTCAGCTAGCAAACCAAATCACATTTGAGACTCACTACGGAATTCAAACGCAAGCACTTTTGATCAGGCTGGAAATCGATCTTAGAAATTATTCAAAACAAAGCATGCCCAAAAGGTTCAAGGATCCAACAATTAAAACAACTCTAAATTGTGAGGAGGGGACCAAAATTTAAGAAATTTTGGGAGAAC
>LPNX010528416.1:37705-90712 GCA_001517045.1 Pseudotsuga menziesii
AATGACAATATTATTACACCTTACACAAAAATCTTTTTACTTGCTTTTATCCATACTTTTTCCAAGTGAATCTATGCCATGCGTTTTGTCATACCTTATTAGGTCCACGAGGGATTCACCTTGTTGAGAAATATCTTATCACATTCATTCATAAAGGGGGGTTTTTAATTGTGAAAAATAAAGTCAATATATTGTAGGTATTGGGGGGTAGGGAATAGGGTATGGGGGTTTTATAGGTATTGGGGTATAAAAAGGAGTTTCCAGTAAAAATAAGGAACATACTGTAAAAATAGGGGTTTTTTAATTAGAAATATATATTGGGAGGGGGCTTAACAAAATGATTTTTGTAAGTAATTATCAATATGTAATGAAATTAGGGGTATTAATTAATATCCCATAAACAAAAGCGCGATGCCATGGTTTTACTAAGTGAAAACTCTGTAATTAAATCCCAAATGTATCTACCTTTTCATTATATTTTGTTGCGCTAAACTTTTTTCTCGTATCCTTAACTAACATAGGCCAATATTATCTTTTATTTATGCATTCCTCTCGTTCGTCTCTTTGTCTCTTACCTTTCACTCAAAAGAAACAAATGTATACATATATTCACAAATGCCATCTAATGCGCACAATGGTTGTAGGTCTCATATGGAAAGTGTGGGTACTCGCTAGATGTGAAGTTGAATTCAACATCCAGCAAGTGCTCCCGCTTGAAAATTGAGTAAAACCATAGTGAAATAAATTGAAAATACAAAAAAAAAAAGTTTACCTTTTTTCCTTCAAAATTTATAACTATTTCTTATTATTTTCTTTACGAGACCCATTTTAAACCTCAAAATTTCTCTCATGATATCATAAATGTAAAGTTATAAAAACTTATCAATATATAAAGTATATTATAATAATTAACTTTGAAACATTAAAATGAAGATTAGATATTATGGCATAAACCACTTATATCAAATAATGTAGTTAAAGAGTTCTGACCTAGTTAAAGTGTCATCTTTTAGTTTAACTCAAGTGTTGTAAATTAAGTGTCATAACTTAAGTGTCATCTTTTATTTTAAGGGTTGATGCACAATCACAGACTCCTTTAAAGACACTTTAGATGCCCCATAACACTAAAAAAACATGGAACCTATGACTTTAGGTGACAATTAGAGGTACTTCCCTAACCGATTTGAAGATGAAGTAAAAAGACAAAAGTTAGGTAATTGAATAATATTTCATAATATATAACTTTTATCTATATAAAATTTGTGTAAATTATTACAAAATTAGTTTCCCTTAAATTGGGTTTTCAAATTTTCAATACATCATAACATATATGTTTGTGTGAGTGCAACACTATATGAGGTAAATGATGTCATTTTTGGATAAACTTTTGCAGACATATAAATGACATATGGTACTATTGCAACACTATTTTTTCAAAAAATTTCATGAATTATTATTTTTATTATTAATTATTGAAGTTTGAAAACCTTGAAACAAAAACGCTCTGTGCGGGTGCAACACTTTAGTTGAAAAATTTAATGAAATTCTTGATTTCTATATATACGATTGTAGAGCTCACTCTACTCTAGTTCACCATATAGTTTTCTTAGGAAATGGTGAAGGAAATCAAAAGTTATATAAAAAACAATCGATGTATCTATTTTCGAAAACGGATGTGTGTCATTTAGAAAAATAATAATAAATAAATAAAACATACATCTTTAGGAAAAAAATACATATTCAGAATTGTTAGATCTTATTCTACAATGTTCTATATTTTCATAAAAAAATATTGTGTTTGTCATAGCAAAAAACGCCTTTGAAATTGAGCATATTCATAGAGTTCTGAAATACAAGAAATAGCCCTAGTTTATTTGTCCTAGCCAATATGTTATGTAGTCTGAAGCTATTTCTGAACATAATGCCAAGCCTTGTTCCCGCCGAAATTTTAAATTTTACAAAACACATATGCGATATAACACATATCCGTTATAATGAATATGCATTATATCACATATGCGTTTCACTACGTTAATTTCAAAAACAATTTTACATATAAATTGGTCTTTGAACAAAATGCATGTCATGTCCCCATACCCCATAATGCATATTATTAAATTTTTTTGCTTAAAGAACCTCTTGTTATTCTGATAAATACCGAGTATGGGCGTTAACCTATTCTCCATCCTTCATCTCAGGCTTAGAACCACTATACCAGTCATTTCGCCCTTCAATTATCCATTATACATCAAGAATGGCCATTTCTGAACTAACCTTTCCCTTTTCGCACCTTCGCTTCTGCACTTCCGCTTTTGCCTTTCGACCTCGAAAGACGGAAGTCAGAACTCAAATGTGTGAAGGAACTTTCAACGGCCTTTCCACCTTTCTCCTTCCGCACTCCACTTTCTGCCTTTCACACCCCAAAACTCAGAATTCGAAAACTCAATGTACAAAGGAAATTTCAATGGCCCTTTCGCCTTCTGCACTCCACGTCCAGCCTTCCACACATCGGAACTTGAAAATCGAAAACTCATTGTGCGAAGGAAATTTAAACAACCTTTCTGCCTTCCGCCTTCCACTCTCCGCTTTTCGCCTTCCCCACTTCGAAACTCAGAAATCATAAAATCAAATGTGAGAAGGGACTTTCAGTGGCCCTTTCACCTTCCGCCTTCCGCACTCTCCTTTCCACCTTCTACACTTCGGATCTTGGAAATCAGAAACTCAAATCTATGAAGACACTTTCAACGGCCCTTCCAACTTTCTCCTTTCGCACTTCGCTTTCTGCCTTCCACACTTTGAAACTAGGAAATCAAAAACTCAATGCGTGAATGAACTTTCAACCGCCTTCCGCCTTCCGCACTTTGCACTTCAGAACTCAGAAATCGGAAACTCAAACTTCACCTTGACCTTAGCTGCATTTATGGCTCTGTAACATGCTTCTAGCCTCCATGAAATTAGGTGAATGCATCATAAAAACACAAGGCATGTACATAGGTAGAACACATAAAACATACAGGGCATAAACAACAAATACAAGGACATCCATACATAAGTAACCTCTACTTGATCATCAACAAGAATTCAACATGAACATAGAAATTCATAGACAATACATGACACAAAAAAGCATAACATAAATACTTATCTTGATGATTAAGGTGTCCTGCAACTAGCTATGTCACTGCAATGTTCCCCCCATCCATAGGCCAGTGTGTTCATTAATCTCTCAGCACATTGCCACCCCCAAGCTGGGCATGGTTTCGACAAGGAACTAGGGAAACAACAGGATTATATACAACCAGACCAGAGCACACACACACACACACACACACACACACACAGAGTCAAGCCAACCTTTAATTGGGTTTATCAGACTATCCATCCAAGCGACAGATGGTTTTATCAGGATCTCATCCAAGCCATCATTCACAATGGGTTTATCAGGCTACAAGCTTACAAGCCAAACAATGTTGGGTTTATCAGGCTTACTCAGCTAAGCTCGCATACAGTTGGGTTTATCATACTGTCCATAGTCAAGCAAACTTCCAAAATAGGGATAAGCCAAGCCACATATGGGTTTATCAGACACTTAGCCAAGCCATCATTCATAGTGGGTTTATCAGACTGTCTAGCCAAGGATTGCACATGGACAAAACACAACAAGACACAGCCAATCCAACATATGTGTTTATTAGGCTGTAGACTTACATTCACTCTGTGACAGAAGAGACCATTGAACAACAACGCTAGGGAAACCACAGATGGCCAAACTTGCTCATCAAATTGAGTGATGTCCACTTCCCTTGCTCAGTAAAGGAAAAATACTTGCAAAGACTCAGTCCCCTGAACCTTTGTGCGGCTGAGGATGGTGAACAATAGGTGAACGACCTTGAACGGATCACAGTTCTCCCTCTATAGGAAGAACGCACATCGTGCATGAAAAAAACCGACTCTTCCTTCCCCCACATGATTTCCCCAACATCATGAATGACTAAATGAATCCCCCCCCCACACTCAGTGCGACTCAAGGATGAGAGGATGGGCACGTGTTCCCATGCGAGTTTACTTGCCGCAAAAGCAAGAACACACTGCCCCAAACTACAGGCTGCAGGATTTGCTCAGTCAAGCAAATAACCTTCCATACCCTGCTTTGACCAAGGCATTAACTGCCTCAACCAACTTATGAAAGAAATTGATGATTGAGGATAGAGGAAAAAAAGGTGGCTAGGGGTACATGGGTTTCCCCATTGACATCTGGTCTCATCCTATTGGCTCATGGGGTTTGACTAAATCCCCTTCCTATCCCTTTTGGAATCATGCCCCCATCTCTTTAACGTTTGGAGTCCCATAGCTAGCCATGGTTCTATATTAATTTGTACATTTACATGATATATCAAATTATATCTACTGTGCTTGACTTAACATACAAAAACTATAGGTGTCAACCTTGATCACCTATCCACCAGGTATCAATCATTGGCAGGGCCTTGGGATTGACATTCTCCCCATGATTTACTTATAGTAGTTACATCATGTACAATTAAATACCAAGGGGTCAAAACTAGGGTATTACAATCCCCTCCCCCTTACAACAACACTGTCCTTGGTGCTTTACAATTTGGAAAAAATGCTACACTGGAATCACCCTCAATGCTCCGCAAAATTGAACAAAATGGATGTGACAATCGCATGGCATCCTCCAGCTATGAAGTAGCCTCATCAAGACTATAGTGCTCCCATTGCACCTTTATTTATCCAATGGATCGATTCCGGAGCATGGCGACCTTCCCGTCGAGGATGCGTAATGGCTTGGTTTGGAATTCTCCCTCGAGTTCCACCTGAATCACATCCCAATCAATTACATGGTTAGGATCATGTACATATTTCTTGAGCAAATAAATATGTAAAATATTATGAGCTCTAGTGCTAGCAGGAAATGCAAGCCTATATGCAGCTAGCCCTATTCTTCCAAGCAATTCAAACGGTCCACAATATCTAGGCGACAACTTGGCACAAATTCCAAGCTTCAAAGAACTCTCCTTTTCCCTCACTCTCAAATAAACATGATCCCCAACACAAGATTCTCTTTTCCCTCACTCTCAGATAAACATGATCCCCAACACAGGATTCTCAGATAAACATGATCCCTGATATTTGAAACCTCTTGCTCCATCTCCTTGAGCAATTCTGGCCCAAGCACAATCCTGTTCATAGGATTATCCCAAGTCACAGGTGTGCTACACCTTCTGCCATACAAAGCTTCACATGGGATCATCCCTAAGAATTCTTGTTGTCCATTGTTGTATGCAAATTCTACCAAGTGTAAGTAGTCTTCCCACTTGGTTGGATTTTCCATCACATACATGCGAAGAATGTCTTCCAACACTTGATACACCCTCTCTGTTTGAACATCATTCTGAGGATGGTAAGCAGTGCTGAAATTATTCTTTGTACCCAAATCTGCAAATAAACCCTTCCAAAAATTGGAAGTGAACTTAGGATCCCTGTCAGAGACTATAGCCTTAGGAAATCCATGCAATCTAAAAATATCCTTCATGAATATTTTTGCAATATCATTCGTCTTGTGTGTGGACTTGACTAGTACCAACATACATCCATCTAAAAGGGGATCTACCAAGCACCGAGAGGGATCAAATCTCTCAAGGTGCAAACCCTTTTTTAGAGTAGAAATGTGTAATCTATTTTTTATGGTTTTAGTTGATCTAATTTATGTTGTTTTATGTATATGCAAGTCTAAATAATTTAAATTTAATTTAATCCGATAAGTTATTTTTTATAAAAGACGCGTGTCAACTCTAGGATGAGCACATAAGGCGTTAAACATCTCTCCTTATTGGGTTGTAGAATGCACCTCTTCGGTGCAATAAAATGTGTTTCCTTTTTCAACTTGTCCACAACAACCATCGGATGGAATCATGTTGCCTCCAAGTCATTGGCAATCCTGTAATAAAGTCCACCGAAATTACTTCCCATTTCCATTTTGGAATTGGCAAAGGTTGCAAAAAACTTGTTGGGTGTTGTTGCTCAACCTTTACCTGTTGACATTTCATGCACTTTGAGATATACTCAGCAATGTCCCTCTTCATCCATGGTCAAAAATATTGTTTTCTGGTTGTAGCAATTGTCTTCTGATATCTTGGGTGACCAGAATATGGAGCTTGATGGATTTCATCCATAACAATTCTTCTGAAGTCCACTACATGTGGAATATAAATTCCATTCTTGTAGGTAAGAAGCCCATCTTCTTCCAATTTATATCCCTCGTATCTCTTCTCAAGATTCTACTGCTAAAATTTATCCTTGACTTGCACATACAACTCATCTTCAACAGTATGATTCACAGTCAACTGTCTTAGATCTGATTGGCAAATACTAAGAGATGCCACATGCATTTCATGCACTTTCCTGCTGAGTGCATCAACCGCTTTATTCTCCTTCCCTTTTATGTGCTTAATTTCAAAATCAAAATCACATAAAAACTCCAGCCATCTAGCTTGTCTAGCATATAGTGTTGGTTGATCAAACAAATATTTTAGAATGAAATGGTGTCCTTA
Source organism: Pseudotsuga menziesii (assembly GCA_001517045.1). NCBI lineage: Eukaryota > Viridiplantae > Streptophyta > Pinopsida > Pinales > Pinaceae > Pseudotsuga > Pseudotsuga menziesii. The sequence continues at coordinate 44,281 of LPNX010528416.1, forward strand.
ACTCAAATTTTCTGCCCATTAAGTAATGCCTCCACATCTTGAGGGCATGTACTATGGCTGCAAGTTCTAAGTTATGAGTGGCATAATTCTTCTCATGATCTTTTAAATTTCTAGACTCATAACATACCGCATGGATTTATTGCATAAGGACTCCTTCAAGTCCTTGACCGCATGCATCAGTGCACACCATAAAGTCTTTTTCCGGGTCTACAATTTTCAGAATGGGTGCACTTGTGAGAAGATTCTTCAACTGCTGGAAGCTTCCCTCACATATAGATGTCCATTCAAATCTCACCCCCTTCCTTTACAAAGACGTGATAGAATGTGCAACCTTGGAGAATCCTTCAATGAATATTCTATAATATCCTACAAGTCCCATAAATACCTTACATCTGTCACTTGGAGTTGGTTAATTCATGATGGCCTCAATCTTTACGGGGTCCACAGATATGCCTTCATCTGATATGATGTGGCCCAAGTAATGAATCCTATCTTTATAGAAGTCACATTTGCTCAACTTTGCATACAACTTATTCTCTTTGAGCAATTGCAAAACCAATCTCATATGTTCTTCCTTATTCTTGGAATAAATAAGAATGTCATCAAAGAAGACAAGAACAAACTTGTCCAAGTACCTGCTGAAGACACTATTCATAAGGCACATTAATGTAGCTGGTGCATTAGTGAGACCAAATGGTACCACTACAAACTCATAATGTCCATACCTTGTCCTAAAGGTTGTCTTATGAATGTCTTCATCCTTGATTCTTACTTGATGGTAACCAGACCTCAAGTCAATCTTGGAAAACACCTTTGCTCTTCTCATTTGATCAAAGAGGTCATCAATCCTAGGAAAATGATACTTGTTCTTCATAATGACTTTATTCAGCTTCCTGTAATCAATACACAACCTGAGTGTACCATCTTTCTTCTTTACAAACAACACTGGTGCTCCCCAAGGAGACACACTCGACCTGATGTACTTCTTTTCCAACAACTCCTACAACTGCATCTTCAACTCTAGCATCTCTGGTGTACTCATCATGTAGGGTGTCTTAGACACTGGTGCTGCTCCTGGTACAAGTTCAATTATGAAATCAATGTCCCTCTTTGGAGGTGTTAGGATTATTAATCCTCCCTTGGTTAATTTTCTATTAGATTAATTATTGCCTAACTTATGAACCTTAAGATTAATTAATTGGTTCCACTTGGCTCAATTGGGACACATGTACTAGTCATTGAAGTGTGGGGAACACTACTAGAGGTTAACTACCACTTACTTCATGTGCATGCATTAGTTATGGTGCCTCCTAGACCAATCCCTAAATTTTAGGATCCATTGGGAGTCTCGACACCAACCTAATTCAGTTAGTTGGTGTTAGCACTAGTTAGCCCCCAGTTATAATCAGTTACTTCTCAGTGAGTTAGGCTAGCGCTACTAATGCATGGATAATGCATGGTTGCATGGGGAGGAGCGCTTTTCCTACCTACCACACTCAATTGCACTAAGTTAACTAGATTTCAGTGGTTGTTGGAGTTATTGGTCATCACGGATTTGTCTATTTGGACTTCGATATTGATTAGGAGACCTAGAGTTAGAGATTAAGTTAGATAAATTCTTATGCACTTGGAGGATTCGAATTAATTACTCATGCATTCAAATTCTACCTATGTAAACTATTGTAACACCGAATATTATTATGATGAATATACTATAAATTCCCGAGCAATAATTGTCCATTTCCTGTGTGGTTTGTTTTTCTTAGTTTGTATGTTCATTCTCCATTCATTGCTGCAAAAATGATCAGAACTATATTCTTGAAGATCTAAATGGAATTCAAATTCTAATATGGTATCAGATCCTTCTCATGCAATTTTCATGCTTGTTTCTCCCCATCAAACATTAGAAGCAGCCGGGTTTCCACAGAAGTCCCCTATGAAAATTTGCTAGCTCTGGATTTATTCAAAGCAGTGGAGAGGGCGTGACGGACCTTGAAAACATGTTCATGCCGGGAGGAAAAGCATGATTCTAATAGTTCATGTGTTTTATTACGTTATTGCAGTGAAATTGACAGGTGCTACGTAGCTTGAGAGAAGTAATTGTAGTCTTCTAGCCGAAGCAATTATGAGTTCTCAAACTCCTAAACCACAGATCCTCACAAATTCCAATTACCTTGATTGGAGGATTGATATGCAGCTGACCTTGTGCAAGCACGACTACCACAGGATCATACATGGATGGGAGGCTGAATCTCATCAGTCGGTAGAGCGGAAAAAGTTCATAAACCATTGTGATGAATCATTCAGGTACTTATGTACTTTTATTTCTAGAGATCTCCTATTTCATCCAGAAGGATTGAGGACTCCCAAAGAAGCCTAGGAGAAGCTTGATAGCTTGTTTAACAAACAAGATGAGCTTCAGGGACACATTCTGGAGAATGAGTTGGTATCTTTACATCCCAACAGTTTCAAGACTATTGAGCAATTCTTCTCCTTTCCATACTCATCAAACTAGGCCCTGAGTACTATGTCTATATCTCTATGTTTCATTCCAAGCGGGAAAGCTTTCATGAGTGGAAATTTACTTCTTTAGATTCATTTTCCAAGTCCTCCAAGAAAAATAAAGGAACAAGAAAAATTGATTCGAATGGGAGTCATCCAGACTTCCAAATATCAATCTCTCTTGGTAACTGACTCTTACAAAGTGCAAGCAAAGGGGAAATCAAAGAAGAAGGAGCCAAAGGCAACTGATTCGAAGCCTAAACAAAATCAACAAGCTTCCGAAGGGGCCTCTGGCTCTAAGAAGAAGAAATTTGAAAAGAATTTATGTCCTTATTGTGAAAAGGGATACCATCTTTAAGAACATTGTATGAGGAAGAAACTTGATGAGATGTTCGCTCTTCTCAAGCAACACAACATTGCTCCTCCAAGAGAAAAGAATCCCGATGAAGAAGCACTGATAGAAGATGCCGAAATGTGTCATTCTTTGAAAGCATCTGTCTCTCCATCCTCGACATACATTATAGATTCTGGAGCCTCCAACCACATGGTTTCCTCCAAAGAATCCTTCTCTACTCTTTCACTATCAAAGGAGCTTAATATTCACATGTGAGATGATTCCCAAATTCCAGCAGAAGGAAGGGGTTCAGTCAGAGCAAAGCATGGTGAGTTCAAGAATGTCTTATATGTGCCCTCCCTTGCTGCTAACATGTTATCTTTTTACCAGATGAATCATACAGGCTCTCCCAAGAGGGTCACATTCGATTCAGACTCAGTTGAGATTACAGAAAAATTCACTAGAAAGCTTGTATCGAAAGGTATTGCAAATCACTCTACCAAAGCTTATGAGTTTTCACATTTATTACCTGTTTCTCCTCCTACAACTTTATTGTCTCATGCTAACATCACCAACAAGATTTGGCATGAGAGATTTGGCCATCTCAATTTCAAATATATGAAGCAGCTCCACAATGATAACATGGTTGAAGGTTTTCCCTCCATCCAAACTTCCGATGGAGTATGTGATGGGTGCTTGGTAGGTAAGCATCCAGAAAATAAGTATGATGTTGGGAAGGCACATAGAGTTATCCCTACACTTGATTTGATACATAGTGGTGTAGATGGACCTATTCCCACAAACTCCATTAATGGTTGCAGGTATTTCTTGACCTTTATTGATGATTGTTCTAGGTACTGCTAGATCTACTTCATGAAACTAAAATCATAAGTTTTTGAGACTTTTAAAAGTTTTAAAGCTATGGTTGAGAACAGTTTCAATAAGAATATCGAGTCAATAAGATCTGATGGAGGAGGAGAATATGTCAAAAGAGATTTCCAGAATTTCTGTGAATCAGAGGGGATTCGAATGGAACACTCAGTTCCATACACACCACATGAAAATTGGTGTGGCTAAGAGGAAGAACAAATCATTGAAAGAGATGGAAACATGCCTTCTCCATGCCAAGCATCTACCTCCTTCTCTTTGGGCTAAAGCAGTAAACTGTGCTTCATACAAGTCAATGGTTGAGGTCACACCATTCGAAGCACTGCATGGGTATAAGCCCAATGTCTCTCACCTGAGAGTTTTTGGTTCCAAATATTGTGCCAGGATACCACTTGACAAGAGGAAGGCCTTCCAAGCCCAAAGTAGTGAATGCATTCTGTTGGGATATGTAGAATATGCAAAAGCTTACAAACTGATGGAGGTTGCTACCAAAATATGCTTCATTGAAAGAAGTGCCCAGTTAGAAGAAGACCAGCTGCATGATACTCCTCCAGTACCACAGGAAGGTATAACTATTTCTCCACCTATTTTTGATGATGATGATGTGCTACAGGTTTCAGATTCAGATGAAGAAGATCACATACAACATGATCATGTTATTGAGACTGAATTTCAAGAGATTCTAGATCAAGATCCAGTACCCATTCCTAATAAGAAGCCTAAACCCAGATGGGCTTAGAATCTTCTTGATGCAGCTGGAAGTGGTGCTAGAGTTCCAGGAGACAATAGAAGAACTAGGTCCCAGTATTAGAATGAGCATGCTGCACTATCCCTCACATATTCGCTCTCTACAGAATGGTGCAACAAATTTCCAGGTCGATGCTACTTGATGATGGCGAATGATCAGCTACATGGCCCATAGAAGCAAATATTTGATCATTCCCTACCTTCACCATCCAGCAGAAAAAAACAGAATCATCAGTTCAGAAGTACTTTGAGAGGTCCACTGATGGACCATGCTGGTGCATAGAGATGCAATTTTGCAGCAGTTTTTTGCTCAAGTTATTTTTCTAAGGAGGAATCTTCTTTCTTGTAAAGATAGCTTGCATATTGTTATTTTTCCTGCTTATTTTTGAAGGGGGGGGTTTCCCATGAGGTTTCCCCTATTTCCTCAGTTGTATTAAGCATCATTTTTTATTATCTTCTAGATTGTATTTGAGTGACCTATTGTCTTGTTACTAGGGCCCACAGTTGTCCAAGTTAGGATTCAGGGGGGGTGTTAGGATTATTAATCCTCCCTTGGTCAAATGTATATTAGATTAATTATTTCCTAACTTAGGAACCTTAAAATTAATTAATTGGCCCCACTTGGCCCAATTGGGACACATGTACTAGTCATTGAAGTGTGAGGAACACTACTAGAGGTTAACTGCCACTTACTGCATGTGCATGCATCAGTTAGGGAACCTCCTAGACCAATACCTACATTTTAGGATCCACTGGGAGTCCCATCACCAACCTACTTCATTCAGTTGGTGTTAGCACTAGTTAGTCTTAGTTATCCCCCAATTACTTCTCACTCAGTTAGGATAGCGCTACTAATGCATGGATGCATGGGGAGGAGTGCTTTTCCTACCTACCACACTCAGTTGCACTGAGTTAACTAGCTGTCAGTGGTTTTTGGAGTTATTGGTCATCAGGGAGTTGTCTATTTGGACTTCGATATTGATTGGGAGACCTGGAGTTAGAGATTCAGTTAGATACAGTCTTATCGACTTGGAGGATTTGAATTCATTACTCATGCATTCGAATTCTACCTATGTAAACTAATGTAACACCGGATATTATTATGATGAATATACTCTAAATTTTAGTTTATAATTTTTTGTGGTGAGGTGAATTAGTGTAGGGTTTTTTTGGAAAATCCGCAGTAGTCATCGAAAATGACTATTGCGGATTTTTCGGAAAACCCTACACTAATACTGTAAATTCCTGAGAAATACTTGTCCATTTCCTGTGTGGTTTGTTTTGCTTAGTTTGTATGTTCATTCTCCATTCAATTGCTGCAAACATGATCAGAACTCTCTTCTTGAAGATCTAAATGGCATTCAAATTCTAATAGGAGGAAGATTTGGAATCTCATCAGGAAAAACATCCTTGAATTCCTTCAACACATGAAAATATTCCAACCTAGGAGTTTCATTCTTTGCTGCCTCCAAAGCATGGGCTACATATAACTGGAAACCTTCCTACAGAAATTTTTCATTTGCATGGCTAAAACCTACCTAATAGAAACCACTTTTGGGATGCCTATTACCACTCTCGAGTGTCCTTCATCCAAGCACTAAAGTCTTGTTGTAACAATCAATCTTTACTCGATGTGTTTCCAACCAATCCATTCCAATGAGAACATCATAGGACCCAAGTGGTAGAATATTCATATCTACACAAGTGGCCAATCCATTCATAACCAATGGAAATTTCTCTACCACTTCGCTAACCTTTCTCTTAGTCCCAATGGCTAGTTGAACTAACCATGATTTTCTATGCTTTAACTTCTTAAAAGCAAAAATATCAACAACTATAGGAGTAATATAATTGTGAGTAGAACCAGGGCCAATCAAAATAAAAACAGATTGCGTAGCAATCTTACCTGCAACTTCAACCACAGTTGGTTGATGGTTCGCCTGGAGGTTCTCCAGAGCTGCATAAATCCTAGGGACAGTCCTTGCAACTTGACCCACTATTTCAAACTCTTGAATGTTTTAAGTTGGCCTTACATTCCCATTCCCAAGTGGACAGTCCCTACGCAGATGGGGTCCTCCACATTTCCAACATTGGATAGATTCCCTTCTTTGTTGTGGATCCCTCGTATTTTCTCCCATCGCTCTAGCAGGCTTACCCATAGCTTGTGATAGCTGTTTCTGCCAATTTCTTAAGTTAGAAGGTTTGAAACCTTTATTCCTTTGGTCAGACCTCACATTTCTCTTGTCCTTCCAGACCTTTTGGTAATAAGGTTTTCCCTTGCTTTTCTCATAGCAATACTAAGCTTTCCTGATGGCCTCTTCTAGATTTCTAGGCTCATCAAACTTGATTCTGTCTCTATAGGAATAAGGAAACCCACTTAGGAAATGATGGACTAATATAACTGACATACCGTAACAATTTCAAGAAATTATTGGCATACTCTTCCATGGTATGTTGTCCCACCTTCAGCTCATGGAATTCTTTGATCTTGTCATCATAGTACCTGTCAGAGAGGTATTTCTACTTGAAATAATTCTTGAAATGTTCCTAAGTGATATTATTTTCACTAATCTTCTTTACATGCCTAAGGTGATCCCACCAAATGGATTCTCTTCCATTAAGGTGGAATATGACGACCCTAGCTTTCATATTTCCTAAATAGTCTTGTAATTGAAAATATTTTCTCATCCCAAGGAGCCAAGTTTCAGCTTCTTGAGCGGTCTTTATCTCACCATTAAAGGTAGGATACCTTTCCTTTTTAAACTCATCATGTGCGTTGTTTCTATAACATGTCCTTATTTTTTTTTCATGAGACGAAGAGCTCAATCCCCAAGTGGATTCCTCAGAGTCAGAAGACCCACTAGAAGACATCTCCCTTCTTTTGGAACTACTTTTGTTTCATTCTGGTTTCTCCGTACGATGCCTTGAGCTCATCGGCCTTTGGATGTCTATTAAGTTTTGCAACATGGCAACATTCAGTTGATGCTTCTCTTCCTGAGCTTTAATCAAGCTTCTCATGGTGGCCATAATCTCTGGCAACGTCTCTTGAAATATCCTTCCATTAGACTTTGTGTCATCATTTCCAACTTGGAGATTCCCCCCCATAGCATCTTCCTTGTGCTCATAAGGATTCCGTGCATCATACCTGTCGTAGGTTCTCATGGCTGAGCCAAAAACCCACTTTTCCAAACTACACTATGACTCTGTAAAATGTGTTAACACATCATTTGTTAGATAATTTCAGAATCAAAACCACTTACCCACTGCCCATGGCAGTTTTATTTGTTATGCAGCTAAAAATATGTTGGAACCATTTACTAACAACATTGTTAACTGTTCAACTTGGCCCATCAAGGCCCAATGCTGTAACCATAATCTTTGATACCACAATGTCACGTCCCCATACCCCATAATGCGAATTATTAAAAAATTTTGCTTAAAGAACCTCTTTGTTCTTCTTATAAACACCGGGTAAGGGTGTTAACCTATTCTCCAACCTTCATCTTAGAATTATAACCACTATACTAGTTGTTTCACCCTTCAATTATCCATTCTGTGTCCAGAATGGGTTCGAACTAACCTTTCCCTTTCTGCACCTCCGCTTCCACACTTTCGCTTCCACCTTTCGACCTCGGAATTCAGAAGTCGAAACTCAAATGTGCGAAGGAACTTTCAACGACCTTTCCGCCTTTTTCCTTCTGCACTCCACTTTCTGCATTCTGCACCCCATAACTTAGAAATCAGAAACTCAATGTGCGAAGGAACTTTCAATGGCCCTTCCACCTTCCACACTCTGCTTTCTACCTTCCATACTTTGGAACTTAGAAACTGGAAAATCAATGTGCGAAGGAACTTTCATCAGCCTTTCCTCCTTTCGCCTTCCGCACTTTGCTTTCTGCCTTTCGCACTTTGGAACTCAGAAATTGGAAACGCAAATGTGCAAAGGCACTTTCAATGGGCCTTTCACCTTCCACACTCTGCTTTCTTCTTTCTACACTTCAGAACTCGGAAATAGAAAACTCAAATGTGCGAAGGAATTTTCAACAACCCATCTGCCTTCCTCCTTCTGCACTTCGCTTTCCTCCTTCTACACTTTGAAACTTGGAAATTAGAAACTCAATGTATGAAGGCACTTTAAACGACCTTTCCACCTTCCTCCTTCCACACTTCGTAACTCGGAAATCATAAAATCAAAATTCATCTTGACCTTAGCTGCATTTTTGGCCCTGTAACAGGATTCTAACCTCCATGGACTTAGGTGAATGCATGATAAAAATGCAAGGCATGTACAGAGGTAGAATGCATAAAACATACAAGGAATAAACAACAAATATAAGGACATTCATATGAAATTAACCTCTCTTTGATCATCAACAAGCATTCAACATGAACATAGAAATTCATAGACAATGCATGACACAAACAAGCATAACAAAGATACTTATCCTGATGATTAAGTTGTCCCACAACTAGCTATGTCACTGCAACGTTCCACCCAACCATAGGCAAGTGTGTTCATTAATCTCTCAACACACTGCCACCTTTGAGCTGGGCATGGTTTCCAAAAGGAACTAGGGAAACAACAAGCTTATACATAGCCAGACTAGAGCACACACACACACACACACACAGTCAAGCCAACCTTCAGTTGGGTTTATCATACTGTTCAGTCAAGCCACATATGGGTTTATCAGGATCTCAGCCAAGCCATCATTCACAGTGGGTTTATTAGGATGCAAGCTTACAATACGAACAATGCTAGGTTTATCAAGCTTACTCAACCAATCCAACATACAGTTGGGTTTATGAGACTGTCCATAGTCAAGACAACTTCCAAAATAGGGATCATGCAAGCCACATATGGGTTTATCAGGCACTCATCCAAGCCATAATTCACATTGCATAGTGGGCTTATTATATTTTCCATCCAAGGATTGCACATGGCTAAAACAAAGCAAGACACATCCAAGCCAACATATGGGTTTATCATGCTGCAAGATTACATTCACTCTATGATAGAAGAGACTGTTCAACAACAACACTGGGGAAACCACAGATGGCCACACTTGCTCATCAAATCGAGCGATCTCCACTGCCCTTGCTCGACAAAGGAAAAATACTAGCAAATAATCATTCCCTTGAACCTTTGCATGGTTAAGGATAGTGGACAATAGGTGAAAGATCCTAAACAGAGAAAAGTTCTCTCTCTGCAGATAGAATGCACAGTGTGCATGAACAAAAACGACTCTTCCTTCCCCTGCTGGTTTTTCCTAACAAATTGAATGACTTAATGAATCCCCCCCCGATGCTCAGCATGACTCAAGGATGAGAGGATGGGCACTCATTCCCATGCATTTTTACTTGTTGCAGAAGGAAGAACACGCCGCCCCATATTGCAGGCTGCAAGATTTTCTTAGTTAAGCAATCTAACTTCCATACCCTGCTTTGCCAAGGAATTAACTGCCTCAACCAAATTCTGGAAGAAATTGATGACTGAGGATAGAGGAAAAAATGGTAGCTAGGGGTACATGGCTTTCCCCATTGATATCTGGTCTCATCCTATTGGCTCAAGGGGTTTGACTAAATCCCCTCCCTATCCCTTGTGGAATCATGCCCCCATCTGTTTAACGTTTGTAGTCCCAAAGCTAGCTGTAGTTTTATATTAATTTGTAAATTTACATGATATATCAAAATATATCTACTATGCTTGAATTAGCACACAAAAACCATAGGTGTCAACCTTGATCACCTATCCACCAGGAATCCATCATTGGAAGGGCCTTGGCCTTGAGCTCCTCGCCATTATTTACATACAGTAATTACATCATGTACAATGAAATACCAAGGGGTCAAAAATAGGGTATTACAATCCCATCCCCCTTAAAAAATTACTGTCCTCATTGCTTTACAATTTGGACAAAATGCTACATAGACACCGGCCTCAGTGCTCCGTAAAATTGAAAAAAATGGGAAGTACCAATCACATGGCATCCTCAAACTCCCAAGTAGCCTCATCGGGGATGTAGTGCTCCCATTGCACCTTTACTTGTCCAATGGCTCGATTTCGGTGCATGGTGACATTACTATCGAGGATGCACAATGGCTTGTCTTGGAATTCTCCCTCCGGTTCCATGTTAATCACATCCCAATAAATTACATGGTTAGGATCATGTACATATTTATTAAACAAAGAAACACGAAAAACATTATGAGCTCTAGTGCTAGCAGGAAATACAAGTCTTTTATGAATATGTCCCTATTCTTTCAAGCACTTCAAATGGTCCACAATACATAGGGGACAAGTTGCCACAAGTACTTCCAAGCTTCAAAGAACTCTTCTTTTCCCTCACTCTCAGATAAACATGATCCCCAACACAAAATTATCTGTGCACTCTATGCTTATCAGAATATCTATTCTGTCTGTCCTGGGCTGCCTTCAGATTCTGCTTGGTCTTTGCAACCTCTTGCTCCATCTCCTTGAGCAATTCTGGCCGAAGCACAATCCTGTTCACAGGATTATCCCAAGTCACAGGTGTCCTACACCTTCTACCATACAAAGCTTCATATGGGCTCATCCCCAAGGATGCTTGTTGTACATTGTTGTATGCAAATTCTACCAAGTGTAAGTAGTCTTCCCACTTGGTTGGCTTGTCCATCACATACATGCAAATCATGTCTTCCAGTACTCAATTCACCCTCTCTATCTAGCCATCAGTCTAAGGATGGTAATGATCTTTGTACCCAAATATGCAAACAACCCCTTCTAAAAATTGGAAGTGAACTAAGGTTCCATGTCAAAGACTATTGACTTAGGAAATCCATGCAATCTAAAAATCTCCTTCATGAAGTATTTTGCAATATCATCCCTCTTGTGTGTGGACTTGACTAGCATAAAATGTGATGCCTTTTCAACTTGTCCACCATAACCATGATGGAATCATGTTGCCTCCAAGTCATTGGAAATATTGTAATAAAGTCCATGGAAAATACTTCCCATTTCCATTCTGGAACTGGTAAAGGTTGCAAAAAACCTGCTGGGTGTTGATGCAAATATTTCAGATTGCAATGCTTTGTCCTTAACTCAAATTTTCTTCCCATTAAGTAATGCCTCCACATATTGAGGGCATGTACTATGGTTGCAAGTTCTAGTTCATGGAATAATTCTTCTCATGATATTTTAAATTTCTAGACCCATAACATACCACATGGCTGTCTTGCATAAGGACTCCTCCAAGTCCTTGACTGCATGCATCAGTGCACACCACAAAGTCCTTTTCCGAGTCTGCAATTTTCAGAATGGGTGCACTTGTGAGAACATTCTTCAACTGCTGGAAGCTTCCCTCACATCTAGATGTCCATTCAAATCTCATTCCCTTCCTTTGAAAAGAAGTGATAGGATGTGCAACCTTGGAGAATCCTTCAATGAATCTCCTATAATACCCTGCAAGTCCCATAAAATACCTTACATCTATCACATTCCTTGGAGTTTTCCAATTCATGATGGCCTCAATATTTTCAGAGTCCATAGATATGCCTTCATCTTATATGATATGGCCCAAGTAATGAATCTTATCTTTATAGAAGTCACATTTTCTCAACTTTACATACATCTTATGCTCCCTGAGCAATTGCAAAACCAACCTCAGATGTTCTTCATGTTCTTCCTCATTCTTGGAATAAATAAGAATGTCGTCAAGGAAGATAAGAACAAACTTGTCCAATTACCTGCTGAATTTACTATTCATAAGGCACATAAATTTAGTTGGTGCATTGGTGAGACCAAATGGTACCACTACAAACTCATAATGTCCATACCTTGTCCTGAAGGTTGTCTTATGAATGTCTTCATCCTTGATTCTTACCTAATGGTAACTAGACCTCAAGTCAATCTTGGAAAACACCTTTTATCCTCTCATTTGATCAAATAGGTCATCAATCCTAGGAAAATGATACTTTTTCTTCACAGTGAATTTATTCAGCTTCCTGTAATCAATACACAACCCGAGTGTACCATATTTCTTATTTACAAACAACACTGGTTCTCCCCAAGGAGACACACTCGGTCTGATGTACTTCTTTTCCAACAACTCCTGCAGCTGCATTTTCAGCTCTAGCATCTCTGGTGTACTCATCTTGTAGGGTGTCTTAGATACTGGTGTTGCTCCTAGTACAAGTTCAATTGTGAAATTAATGTCCCTCTTTGGAGGAATCCTTGGAATCTCATCAAGAAAAACATCCTTGAATTTCTGCAACACATGAAAATCTTCCAACCGAGGAGTTTCATTCTCTGCTTCCTCCAAAACATGGGCTACATATAAATGACAACCTTTCCTACAGAAAATTTTCAGCTGCATGGCTGAAACATGCCTAATAGAAACCACTTTTGGGATGCCTCTTACCGCTCTCGGGTGTTCTTCTTTATCCAAGCCCTCAAAAGTCTTGTTGTAACAATCAAGATTTACTCTGCGTGCTTCTAGCCAATCCATTCTAACGAGAACATCATAGGACCCAAGTGGTAGAACATTCAGCTCTACACAAGTGACCAATCCATTCATAACCAATGGAAACTTCTCTACCACTTCACTAAACTTTCTCTTAGTCAATGGCCCTTCCTCCTTCCACCTTCCGCACTTCACTTTATTCCTTCTACACTTTGACACTCAGAAATCAGAAACTCAAATGTACGAAGGCACTTTCAATGGCCCTTCCTCCTTCTGCCTTTCACACTCCTCTTTTCTCCTTTCGCACTTCGGAACTCAAAAATCAAAAACTCAATTTGTGAAGGAAATTTCAACAACCTTTTCTCCTTCTACACTTCGGAACTCGAAAACAGGAAACTCAAACTTCACCTTGACCTTAGCTGCATTTCTAGCCATGTACTAGGATTTTAGCCTCCATGAACTTAGGCGAATGCATCATAAAAACGCAAGGCATGTACATAGGTAGAATGCATAAAACGTACAAGGAATAAACAACAAATACAAGGACATTCATACTCAAGTAACCTCTAATTGATCATAAAAAAGAATTCAACATGAACATAGAAATTCATAGAGAATACATGGCACAAACAAGCATAATAGAGATACTTATCTTGATGATTAAGTTGTCTCGCAACTAGCTATGTCGCTATACTTATAGGCCAGTGTGATCATTAATCTCTCAACACACTGCCACCCCGATATGGGCATGGTTTCCACAAGGAACTAGGGAAACAACAAGATTATACACAAGCATACCAGAGCACACACACACACACACATAGTCAAGCCAACCTTTAATTAGGTTTATCAGACTGTCCAACCAAGCCATAGATTGGTTTATCAGGCTCTCAGCCAATCCATCATTCATAGTGGGTTTATCAAGTTGCATGATTACAAGACAAACAATGTTGGGTTTATCAGACTTACTAAGCCAAGCTAGCATACAGTTGGGTTTATCAGACCGTCCACAATCAAGCCAACTTTTAAAATAGGGATCAACCAAGCCACAGATTGGTTTATTAGGAACTCCACCAATCCATCATTCACAGTGGGTTGATCAGACTGTCCAGCCAAGGATTACACATGGCCAAAACACAACAAGACATAGCCAAGACAACATATGGGTTTATCAGGCTACATGATTACAATCACTCTGTGACATAAGATACCATTGAAAAACAATGCTGGGGACACCACGGATGACCACACTTTCTCATCAAATCGAGATCTCCACTACCCTTTCTCGGCAAAGGAAAAATACTTATGAATACTCAGTTCCCTAAACCTTTGTGCGATTGAGGATGGTGAACAACAGGTGAACGACCCTGAACACAACACAGTTCTCTCTACGCAGGAAGAACTACAATGTGCATGAACAAAAATGACTCTTCCTTCCCCACTAGGATTTTCAGTGTGAATGACTGAATGAATCCCCCCACGCTTAGCGTGACTCAAGGATGAAAGGATGGGAACACATTCCCTTGTGGGTTTACTTGCCGTAGAAGCAAGAAGATGCCGTGCCAGACTGCAGGTTGCAGTATTTTCTCAGTCAATCAATCTAACTACCATACCCTGCTCTACCCAAGGCATTAACTGCCTCAACCATCTTCTCGAAGAAATTGATGATTGAGGACAGAGGACAAAAAGGTGGCTAGGGGTACATGGGTTTCCCCATTGACATCTGGTCTCATGCTATTAGCTCAAGGGGGTTGACTAACTCCCCTCCCTATCCCTTATGGAATCATGCCCCCATCTCTTTAACATTTGTAGTCCCATAGCTAGCTGTGGTTTTATATTAATTTATACATTTACATGATATATCAAAATATATCTACTGTGCTTGACTTAGAACACAAAACTATAGGTGTCAACCTTGATCACCTATCCACCAGGCATCAATCACTGGTAGGGCCTTGGCCTTGAGCTCCTCGCCATCATTTACATACAGTAATTAAATCATGTACAATTAAATACCAAGGGGTCAAAACCAGGGTATACAATACACTTTCTCCCTTTATAACCAACCATCCCCCCTTCGTCTATCTAACACACATCCACATACCCTCTCTCCATCGCTATTTCTCTCATTCACAATCCATCTAACTCTATAACTATCCCTCAACCCTCTCTCTCTCTCCCTTCTGTCTTCGCCCCCCCTCGCTCTCCTTCTACCTCCATGTGTTCCATCCTCTCACTCACTCCATACCTCACTTTCTCCCCCTACCTTCTCTCTCCAACCCCTTCTCTCCCCCCACCCTAATTCCTTTTCTCTCTTCCTCACTCCCCCTCTTTGTATAATTCCCCCCTCCTTCCTTATCTCACCACTCCCCCCTCGAAAAAACTTACACACCTCTTGGTCTTGAAAAAACACACCCTCTCTCCCTCTATAACCAACCTTTCCCCCTTTGTCTCTCTCACACACATCCACACACCCTCCCTCCATCCCTCTCTATCTAACCATAGTTATTTCTTCCTTCACTATCCCCCTGCATCTATACCCATCACTCAACCCTCTCTTTCACCCCTTTCCCTCCCTCTCTTCCTCTCTCTCCTCTCTGCCTAAATCCCCCCTCCTTCCTTATCTCACCACTCCCCCCTCAAACAAAATTACACACCTATTGGTATTGGAACACCACACCCCCTCTCCCTCTATAACCAACCTTCCCCCTTTGTCTCTCTCAAACACATCCACATAACCTCTCTCCATCCCTCTCTGTCTAACCATCGATATTTCCCTCCTTCACCATGCCTTTGCCTCTAAAACCATCCATCAACCCTTTCTCTCTCCCCCTTCCCTCCCTCTAAAACCCTTATTTTTTTGCCCCTCCCTCCCTCTCCTTCTACCTCCATGTGTTCCATCCTCTCACTCACTCTATCCCTCACTTTCTCCCTCTACCGCCTCTCTCCCCCCAAATTCCTTCCCTCTCTTCCTCTCTATACCTAACCATCGATATGTCTCTCCTTCACCATGCCTTTGACTCTAAAACCATCCATCAACCCTCTCTCTCTCCCCCTTCCCTCTCTAACCATGCGTCCCTCTCTCTGATGCATTGAATCAATCCAGTGGTTCAAGCCTTCATCTCTCCATATTTCTCTCGATTCCTTAATATCCGTCTCCCTCCCTCCCTCCCTCTCTCTCTCTCTCTCTCTCTCTCTCTCTCTCTCTCTCAGACACACATACAAACAGTACACACACAATCCCTCATCTCTATCCCTTGGTGTAACAATCCTTCATTTCCGTAAATCGCTCCTCTCTCACTATTATTATCCCACTCTCTCACCCTCTAACCATCCCTCCATCCATCATTGTCTCTCCATCCATCATTGTATTTCTCTTTGAATCTCCCCCCTCTCACTCTTTAACCACCCCTCCATTTGTCTCTCTCACTCACTCACTCTATACCTCCCTCTCTACCACCACTCCATCCATCCCTCTCCTCCCTCTCACTCTTTAACGACCCCCCACCCATTTTTCCCTCCATCCATCCATCTCTCTCTCTCTCTCTTTTTGACTCCCCCCTCTCACTCTTTAACCACCCCCCATTTGTATCTCTCACTCACTCACTCTAAACCTACGTCTTTACCACCACTCCATCCATCCTTCTCCTCCATGTCACTCTTTAATCACCCCCTCATTTGTCCCTCTATCCATTATGCTATATCTTTCCTCCATCCATTATCATATATATTTCCTACACCCAATCATCCCTCCCTCCTATATATTTCCCTCTCCCATCCCCCTATATCTTTTACCCCGCCATCCCTCCCTCCCACTTATATTTCTCCTCCCTTCATCCCCCCTACCCATCCCTCCCTTCCCCTTATATTTCGCCTCCCTTCATACCACCCATATCTCTCCCCCACCCATCCCTCCCTCCCATGATTCCCTCTACACCTTTCTCTCCCTCCTTTGATTGCCCCCTTCTTTTAGCTTAATCAATGTAATGTTAATTTCTCCTATGTCATATGCACTACATCGCATATGCGATATATCACATCTGCGTTATATCGCATATACGTTATATCGCACATGTGTTATATTGCATATGCGATATGATAATCACGTTTTACATAACGACTGTTAAGTGTAAACCATTGCATACATAACACACATGTGATATAACATATATGTGTTAAAACTAACATGTGTTATATCACATATGCGATATTTGTTTTATAAAAAATGTTGGGTTGCGGGCCGTGTGCTAGTTTTACTATAGAAAAAGACATAATTCCTATGAACCTGGACATAGAGAACTATTCACTCTATCATTTCATCATTTATTATGCAGATCCATAGGTATTGTACAAGTTTGGGTGGATTTCAATGGGGAATGTATGTAATAGAGGCCGTAAATCAGCGAGGAAGCTGCTTGCACCGGAAGAAGATGAAAAAAAGTAAAAGAAGAGGGAAGAATTAAGAAATACTCAACATTCAATCAATGAGAAAATACTTCCCATTCCCGTTCAATAGGTGAAACATAACAATTCAATAGAAAATACAAGGTTGGATACCCCAGAGCAAGAATCAAAGCGGAGGAATTTGATAGTGGACAATACCATACATTCTCCAACGACCCACATTTTAGTATGGGTTTCAATGGATGGAACACCACAATTTGCATCAAATACTTGCACCTCAACATATCCGGTAAAAGAATAGATACTTGGCGTAGAGGTTGAGGAGGATAATGCAACGTTAATGGAAGCTAGTTATGGGGAAGATGAAAATCTTGGTGCATTATTAAGCAGACAATTTTTTGAATAGTTCAACCATTATGTTCTTGACGATGCAAATGTGGCTCGAAAACAACCATGCCAGGTGGTTCAATCTCCTAATCGAAGTTGTCAGCCTGTAGTAGATGTAAACGCCACTCCAACATTTCAAACGACAAAAAATCTCGCATCAACGCGGAAGAGAACTCATAAATGCATACAAGTGGACGAGATAAAATTGACTTCCATGGAAGGTAAGGTTCCTAAACACATTATCCTTCATCATTGTTCTCAAATAATGAAACAATATTTTGATAAAAAATATGAAGCCGGTAATGCCAAATGTTTTTAGCTTTGATTAAATCTAGGAGTATGCCAATTGTTAGAAGAATTTTAGGCTTAAGAACATTGAAGAATATCGAATCAATTAATCACATTATTAAATCTCTTGTTGTTGCATTCACATCAATTGGTAAAAAAAAATGTTCACAGGACTGTAATGTGGCTCGCCACGTCTTGGCTGAATCAATTGTAAGTAGATCCAAAATACAACACCGTTTACTTAAATGCACATCACAAGACAAACTCAATTGTTCGAGATGTTTAAAATTTCCCACATAAAGATAAGGCTCGGGCAAATATATTTTGAAAAATTCAAGCCTTGCTATGTTAGAATCAATACCATATAGAACACTTGTTGTTGTAGGTACCGCATAGAGTTTGATATATATTGTCATACATTTTCACATATACATCATTTTTTGCATCCTAACCATGTGCAGGAATGTGGAGTCTCATTATAGGACACAAATATATCAAAAATTATTCTGTACATGAATGGATTCACAAACAACACTTTCCTGTACATGGCACATCCTATTTCTAGAACGGATTCATTTGTTCCCTCTCTCAGATCACCAGATAACTTGGCTGGAAAGTCATTGATGGAAGGTTCATTATATTGGGCTTGGATCCCATCGTAGGACATAACTCTTCCTTCTTTCTCTCGGAGGGGCTCAAAGATTACCTCATTGATTTTGGTTTCACACATCTCTATCAAATCCATAATATGAATATGAGTACAAACTTCCAGTCATAATGGTTATCAGCTACAGACTTGGATCTTGGTGGAATTTGGGCAGAACAATGGACTGACTATATTAATGGATGATCTCATGGTGGAATTATATTGAAAGAATCAGAGGACACTCTTCTTTGGATGCACAATAAGGTCACTGGAGATGTCTCGGCCACTTAGGTCTATGATCTCATAGTCTCCTCACTGATACCTCCTTCATTTGTCGGATCTCATTCACAGCTTTGGTCCTCTAATGTCCCTGTGAAAATCATCTTCTTTGTTTGGTTGTGCATTGAAAATTAGATTAATACATGGGACAGTCTAAGGAAGAAAGGCTGGTAAGGTCCCAACAGATGTAGCCTCTGTAAAATATTAGAAGATTCAGTAAATCATCTTTTTGTGGAATGTTCTTTTGCTCGGGATACTATTAACTTATTGCATAGGAAGTTCAACTTCTCTATGGTATGGGACGATGTCTATTTATCAGGTAATATTGAAGGCTAGTTTAAAAGGGACAAAACAATTCTCTACCTTCCCTTATTCCTTATTCAGAATCAGTGTATCTCTCAGAATATCTGCATTTTCGAAGATAAAAGACCTAAGCTGGTTCCTCTTTGCTACAAAAACGTGAATCAAATTAACTCCTATCCTGTGGGTTTTAATAGAAATTCAAGGACCAGGAACTTTGGTTCGACTCTTGTCTTATCTAATCCTACAAGTTTTTTTGATGGCGCTTCTGCAAATAAACTGCGTAGTATGGGTATATACTTGCTGATCATCCAGGCACATTTCTTCCATATCAAGATGGGATGTGGATTTAGCACTGATACAAGAGCAAACATTTTGGGTCTTTGGGATCTTTTGGAATTTTCTAAATATATTTGAATCCCAACTCTCTATATTTATGGGGATTCATCTATCATTATCAACTGGGAAAATGATAAGGCTACACTCTCAACTCTGGATTTGGAAGCTTGGTGCCTCAATATTAATGATCTCAAAACCAACATCCTTTCACTAGACTTGCAACATGTTCATAGAGAACACAATGAGAGGGAATATAGCTTATCCAAGGAAGCGCTCCCCATGGCCTCAGGACTCCTATCCTTCACATAATAATATGAAGGATTAGTTATTGGGGAAGATAAGCATCAACTTTTTAAAAGATGAGCTTGTACATCCTACTCATTAGACCATTTTGGTTCACTTATAGTACGGACGCTTGAGATATTTTTAGAGTATCATTTTGGATACTTTAGGTTGGCTTTTGTCATCTTGAGGTCTTGATATTAGTAATCTTCCTCGAGCCCCTCCTTGGATAAGCTGATCTGGGATCTTATTGTCTCCTTTATGGACACATATGGATACTTTACATGTGTTAGTTTCAGATTGTTGGTTGGTGAACTATTTATATGCGTTTTCTTCTTTTTGCTGAGTATCGTAAGCCTTTGGCATATTTAACACTTGAGATCAGCTCCTTGACTCAGTTCAGGTCTGATAGAAAATTATTGGGATGTAACCAATTAACTTTTATTCTACTTTGAATATCAAAGAACAACTATTTTTCTTTTGGGAAAAAAGAAACGATGCTCAATAATAAATGAAGCATCAATGGAGGATAAAATAGTCAGTATTATAGTTTTTCAATATTTAGAACTTTAACGGTGCATATTAAATACCTAAACACACCAGTTTGTGTTACAATATTTTTCTCCTTAATATGTTCGTGGATGGAATCAAAATAAAATTTGGTATTTTTAAAAATCTCCTCAAACTCCTTGGTGAGGTAAAGTTAAAATGCATAGGTGTATTTTAATTTTATTGAGCATTGCTTGAATTTCAGAATCCATAATTAACCGTTGATATTGACATATTCTAGAACACCGATGCAACATAGTAAACACCATAATAGAATAGGATTAAAATATGCCTCGTAATTCATAAATATAACTTGGTATTTTTTTAAAATATCCACTAACTCCTTGGTGTGGTAGAATTATTTTTCCAAAAGAAAAATATATGTTCCTTGGTATTCATTAAGGATCAAAGGTAATTGTTACATCACAATTTAATAAATATCATATACTTGGTATACCCATAGGGTCTCAGGTCCGTAACAAAGTGCTGTATAAGTAATAGCAGCCCACAGAAAGTCAAATGACTATATAAAAATACTCAATTAGTGAAACTCAAGAAAGTATCAATAGACAAAACTAACTACTTCCAGTCCTCCAGGACATAATAAAAACCTTACTAACTCTTTCTTGACCTCCAAATATATCCAAAGGGAATACAAGAAGATCCCAGAGGTAGCGTATCCAAGGAAGTGCTCATGGGAGTGTGCAAATCTCAAAATCTATGAGGAGAAACAAGTCAACCTCAGACATCCAAAATGATGTTAAAAAATCATCTTGCCATACTCAAGATTAGTACTAAAATGGTAAAGGAGTATGAGGAAGCTAAACAAGCTTAAAAGAGCTGGAGAAAATCATTCCCAATAATTTCACCATTATAGATTTCAGCGAAACTCAAATGGCTAGGGGCCATGTAGAGCGCTTCCTTGGCTAAGCCATATGCCCTCTCATTGTATTCTCTGTAGACATGCAGAAAGTCAAGAGTGTGAAAGAATGTTTTCAATTCTTTTATATTGTGGCACCAACCATCCAAGTTGAGAGCTGAGAGAGCTTCCCTCTCATTGACCTAGTTGATAATAGCAGATGAGCCCCCATATGCATGAAGAGAAGGTATGCCAATTTATTTTGTAAAATAAAGAAGCACCCATAAATCCAGGAGTTCAGATATGGTATTTGTACTAAGACCACACCCCATCTTAATGCAGAAATAATGATCTTGACTAATCAACAGATGTACACCCGCACCTCCAATATGATTTGTTGCAACCCCATAAAAAAACCAGATGGAAAAGCTATAACAGAATCCAAGCCAATGCATCTCTGCTTAGATTGTATTTTGGAGATTACAAGGTGAGTGTGAAGATGTTCAATAATATTGTGACAGAGGAATCTTATATCAGGAGGTTTATCTTCAAAAGTTAGCTTGTTCCTAGTGAGCCATAAGTGCCAAATAATGAATAAAGGTAAGTAGAGAAATTTCCTTTCTCTATTGAACGAACTTTCCATAATTTCCAAAAAGGAGGGATCATTCCAATTAAACACAAAGTGAAGAATCCCGCAGAGTCTGTTGATTATATCTCGAGTGAACGAACAAACAGAGAATAAATGGTTAACATATTCCTCCCCATTTCTACATAGGCAGCATCTATTGGGCCCAACCCAACCTCTCTTAATTAAATGATCCGATGTATTTATGCAGTTTTCCAAACACAACCAGGTGAAACAAATCAGTTTCAATGACAAATCACATGTCCATATGCGTGAAAGAACACTAACAAGAGAAACTGAAAGCAACTATGAAGTAATGTTATCATAGGACAACTTAGAAGTTACCATAGTTGTGTCCTTGTTGTACATCCACAACAGAATATCCTTGATCTCCTTAAGTCTAATACAACCATGTGTTATTCCATTAACATAAACAATCCAATGCTCCTTCCAATCGCCTCCTAAGTCCAGGTCCTCGAATGATAACCAATATGACTGAGAGGTAGTACCTGCCCCCAAGTTATGGGCATGATTGAGAGTAGAAATTCCAAAGTCTGTTAGATAGTCCCTAAGGTTCTCTGAGAGAACAAAAGAGGAGTTCAGGACAGCAATAGGGTCAACACCCAGCCTGATTCTTTTTCCATCTCCAACCTTCCACCCCAATTTATTAGTGATCCAAGAGAGAGATCTGATGAAACCATTCCATATGTATGAAGAACCTTGGATAGAAAAATATTTATGTCGTAGCCAGTCCTCCATAGACATATCTTTAAGATATTTATATCTAATAATATGGCTCCATATACCCTCACCATTAAGGGCCATCCAACAACTTTTCATTTTGAGAGACAGACTATACCATTCCATATTCTTAATGTTCCACCCACCATACTCATAGGTTTTTGAAATGGTGTTCCAATAAACTAGGCGCATCTTGTGTTTCCCACCCACATTTCCTGAGAGAAAATAAAAAATGGTGTTCCTGAGGCAATGTAAAATGGATTTTGGGATCCGAGCTAAGGAAAACCAATACATTGCTAACCTCGTAAGAACTGATCTGACCAAAATAAACCTTCCTCACAGAGACAACAATCTATAAGCCTAGTTGCTAATCCTTGTTTCAAAATTATTTATGATCCAGCGCCAATAATTTGTGCAATAACCCAAAGGCTTGAGACGATAGCCAATATATTTGAAACCAACACTGATAGGATCCATTGTGTAAGGCAGTAAGGAGTGAATATGGACTCTAGTTTCATCATCAATTTCACTAAATAAGAAGGAAGACTTCTCATTACTGATATTCATACCTGTTGTCGAACAAAAGAGTTGCAATATTTCTTTATAGCCTTGCCATTCTTCAAGAGTCCCTAACCCAAACAAGATAACATAGTCCATAAAGAGGAGGTGTGTTAAAAACAAGCTAGAGGAAACTTTGACCCCAATGATATTCCCTCTTCTCTAAGCACCAGTAATGATAAGAATTAATATTTCAATCATCAGAATGAAAAGGAGGGGCGAAAGAGGGCATCCTTGTCTAATACCATGAGAGGATGGAAACAAACTAGAAGGAGTACCATTGATAAGAACAACAAATTTCAAGGAGGAAATACATCCCATGATCCAAATAACCCCATCCACTAGTAGTCCAATTTGTAGAAGGACTAGTCTTAGAAAGGTCCAGTTGACATGATCAAAATATTTGACCAGATACAGTTTGAGGACAAAAACCTTATGGTTTTTCTGTTTGATGGAATGCAAAATTTCCTGAGTAATTCCAATAGGCTCAACGATGTGTCTATTATGGAGAAAACCATACTGTTGTGATGAAATGGCCCTGTCCAAAAAGGGCTTCAGTCTAGTGCTTGCAATCTTGGAAATAGTCTTGTATACCAAGTTGCAGAGGGAAACAGGTCCGAAGTATGAAAAAGTAAGAGGGTTTTTCACACTTCGGAATGAGAGTAATAAATGTGGCATTTAAAGAGTAGCTAACCTTCCCCTCCAACCGAGACTGTTCTACCACTCTAAGAATATTAGGACCCACCAAATCAAAGAAGCAGAGGAAGAAATCCACTAGTCAGCCATCATGGCCAGGGCTCGTATCCTTTTTGAAGCCTGTAAGACTTCTTCTACCTTTGAGAGCATGACTTCTGAAAAAAAACTACCCCTTTTCTCCTCCTGAACAAATGAGGGAAAGATACTGATAACTTTAAGTTGATCCACAATATTTGTACAACCATCATCTTTAAAAAGGTCGAAGAAATGGTGGAACCCCAACTGTTTAAGATGATCATCTTCTTCTACCAATTCACTAGCCTGATTCTTCAGAACCCAAACAGATTTGTAGTTTCTTCTAGCTGAGGCATAGGAGTGAAAGAACTTGGTATTAGCATCCCCTTCGTTGATCCAATTAATTCTACTCTTGAATCTCCAAGTTAAGACCTGGTGAGCCAGGAGAGAATCCTTCCTACTCTTCAGATGGGACAACTGGGCTACTTCACAACTAGAGAGGATGCCAGAGATCCAAGCAGAAAGCAAAGCTTGAATTTCAAGGTCAATGTCCAAGATATCTTTGGCCCTATCCAATTTCTTCTTTTTTTCCCAGTCCTTCACACTACACTTGAGTCTCTTAAGCTTGCGAGAGAGAGAGAACATACAGTCAAATAAGGGTGGGGACAAATCAGCTGACCAAGAAGAGATAAAAATACCAGGAAATAATTTATCCTAAATCCAAGACCGATTGAACTTGAAGGGGTAAAGATGAAAGGAAGGAATTGAGTTCCATTCCAAGAAAATGGGAAAGTGGTTAGAGATCTCAGAGGGAGAGGCCCAAGTTCTGTAACGATCAAGAGAGAGGAGAAAGTGTATAGAGGTGAGAAATCTATCTAGCCTTTTTCTCACCCCCTCCAGTCCAACTCAACCATTTCTCCAAGTAGGAAAAGGGGAGTGAGGATCCAGATCCACCATGTTTGTAGTAGTTAGAAGCTAGGAAAAGAAAGGGGCCAGAGTATCAATACGAGGTTTACTTCCCCAAATTTCAGCATTTGAAATAGTGAAATTCAAATCTCTAGAAAGAACGAGATTGGGAAGTAAAAAATTCCCCCAACCATGACATTGTTCCAAAAAAATCTCTAATTGAGTAAGGACCATAGCAATTCAAGTTAGAGAAAATAGATTCAAGACCCTTAAACCTAGATTTGACCAAAATACCAACATAGGAGTGAAAGGATTTACAATGAGTAAGTTGAGGGTTCCAGCTAGTAAGTAACCCTCCCGAGCATCCTAGAGAGTCAATGGCACAAAAATCCCAACCAGGTTTTATCTTAGAGAACAAGTGAAGGGAAAGGTAGTGATCACACATAGTTTCCTGTATCAAAATCATATCAGGATTCAAAGAAGAGAACAACGGTTTGAGGGATTTTTGTTTGGTAATCCCTCCAAATGAACGGATATTCATTGAAAGAATATTCATGGAGTAACAATATTAGTAGGTGGAAATGATCTAATTTCCTCGGGGGAAGAAAAGTTAGAATATCTAGAAGAAAATTTGATCCTGACAGAAAGAGGAGTGTAAAGTCCAGAGGCTCCAAGCTCTTTAGAAGGAGCAGGAGGGGACATGTTTTTCCTGGACTTTCGAATAGTAACATTTTCAAATTTGATGGAGTCCAATGGAAGAGTGGAGGGCAAGACAAGAGACTTATCATAGAAAATCAATAAGGATTTGAGAAGTGCAAGATCCATGAATTAAGGAGAAGTTGTGGGGCTAGCTAGTGAGGAGTCCTCGACCAAAGGTGAGGTTCTAGGAACGGGTGGAAAATCCTCCAAAGTGAAGGGACGAGGGGACTCCGAATATGAGGAAGTGAAGGGAATACCAGGAGGTGAGGGTAACAGGAGGGGGCAAGGAGAAGAGTGAGTATTATTACACTCCTTCTAAAGATCCATCGAGGAAGAAGAGTGGGGTAACCTGGACAACTTCTCAATATCTTGGATGTATAACAGCTCCCCCTTCGTTAAATAGTCATAAATAGTGGGTGAAGAGGAACAATATAATCCTGCAGCTGAAGGAGAAACAAAAGGGGCTGTCAAGGGAGAAACAACAGAAGGAGAGAAAGAGGGCTGATCACAAGCCACAAAACCCTTGGAAAAAGGGATACCATGGAGGAAAGAAGTGCAGGAGTCCCTAAGATGACCAGTTTCATGACAAAAATTGCAACTAAAGGGAACAATAAGGTAATCTAGCCTTTGGGAGATGACCAGGTCATTACACGCAATATCAAGCTCAGCAAGGATACCTTTGGATACATCCAATTCAACTAAAACCTTCGCCATTCTCTTATCAAATATCAGGTGGAAATATTTCTCAACAGCACAAATGCCCAAGAGTGTTGGAAATACCAATCAAAAACTCCTTATTCCAGAGAGCGAAGGACAAGGCAAGCAAAACAACCTTGAGGTGTTGTTTAATAACCCTCTCTCTAAGAGGATCGAAGCTGGAATGCCAATGGATTAACACTAGAGAGTCATTCTTAATGGTCCAAAGAGAGTCCAGAATGAGAGTGACATCCTTATCCTCGAGAAAAAAAAAGACCAGCCATTTGTTAGCCAACAGACTGATCATCAAGACATAGTTGAGGATGGGTTTCCAATGGAGAGTATCCCACTCGATCCATTCTTCCTTCGTCATAGAGCAATACTCCAACCTACTTGTAAGCGCTCTGCTACAGAGAGCACCCACCATGTTCATCAAAACGTCCCTTCCCAAAACATAGCTACGTTTAGTATCAAGCACTTTCAGTGCTTTATCCTTTCTGCGAGCATGGTGAGGAAGGTTGGGGCGTGAGTGGGAAGGGACCATACCCCCCACTAAAGGAATAAAATAGAAAGAACAAGAGGATCCCATGACAGGTGGTCAGGGAAACCCTAAGTCAGAAAGAAAGGATCCAGTCACGGAGTGAAAGAAAACCCATTATGGAGGAAGCCCAGAGTCACGAGGGTAAAATCTGCACAAGACACCCCAATCACTGCATCAAACCCCATAATACTAGACAAGGATCCAATAATAAAAAACCTTAACAAAGACCTGAAAAGGATAGCCACCCAATCCCAAGGAGAAAACTGACAACTACAAAGCCAAGACTCTGTGAAGGCGAGATAGTAAGTCAAATTCCCACTTGTTTTTATACATGGTTGGTACTAGGCCCCCCAGTGCAGGGGGAAAACTCCATGTCATCACCCGCTCGAGGGGGGAGGAGCTAGAAACCCCATCAACCCTCGTAGAGTAAAACAAAATATAACATATGCAACAATAAAGATAATGGTCAAAGAAGAATACCTAAATCGAGGAGAATAGTGCACAACGACTGTAGAGGAGTGACCAGTAGTAGAACAACATCAACGTCAGGGAGTGAACCCTGAGAGGTGACAAACAATACATAACCACCATAAATACTAGAACCTTGAATAAAAAATCACTCTATGACTAGCGCTATGAATAACTAGGACCTAGATAGGAAGAGCCGGTTCGAAAGTCAAACCCTCCCGACAACAGAGTCGTGGAACCCGGAACGATACATCAAGATAGAAAAGGAACCCAGTGGGACTGAGAGGAAACACAAAGTGATACCAATAATACACAAGTGTGCTAAGGATCCAGAAAGGTAATCGGCTAAGAGGATACCAGAAAAAGTAACCCGAGTTCACCAACTGATAACCGATGCAACCAGGAGCCGACCACCATAAAAAACCATAAGCTCCCTCCAACCATTATTTGTTTTCAACCTCCTCCTTTTGAACATATTTCATGCAAATGATGTATCTCTTACCAACTCTGAAAAGTTCTTTTCTTGAAATCCCCGATGGGTGGTCTACTTGCAACTGGTAGCAATTTTGGAGAGCAATAAGCACCCCGCAGCGTAGCAATTAATGTTGCGGCTGTGGGGCATAGCAACCATCAGATTTGATCCCACTGTTGATCCAATGGTTGTTGTGCCCCACATCCGCAGTATTAATTGCTGTGCTGCGGGGTGCTTATTGCTCTCCAATTTTCATGTAAACGTCTGAGTTTGAAAGTCTTTATTTGATAAAGGTGAAGAGATGGTAAAAAACGTGTGGTCACATTATTTAAACGTGCTGGTGTGTTTTCACTTAGTGTACACTTCTTAAACTCCTCAATCCAAAATTTAGTAGTGTGCTTAGGAGAAAGTGCGTACCTGTGTGACATTTTGTAAAGCACACACAAATCGTGTACCGAAAAAATGGCTTGTAATTTCATATATATTATTTTGAAAATTTAAAAATCTCCACAACTTCTCACATAAAGTAAAGTTGTAAAAATGCACCCATGCATCTTCATTTATTGTGCACCGCTTGAATTTTGCGATGAAAAATTAAGTGGTACGCTTAAGGGAAACATTCACACCAATTTAATATCTCATAAAACACATTGTAGTAGGGTAAAATTTAAAGAAACTGCCTCGTAATTTCATTTTTTGCATTTCATTTTTATGAGAAGAGAGAGCATTAGTGCAAACTATTATTCTATGATTGCATCATCTTTTGTGTTGCTTAGTTGTCACATTCCTTGCTCCTTGATTTGCAGGTTTATTGGACATGTTGAAATGTTTTCCAAATGTATGAAATAGTCAGTCGATTTGATTTTTTGTGGACATGGAAGCCATGCCTCATCATCCGGGAAGACACTAGGTCAAGTGTTTCTTCACTCATTGAGCTCCTGAAGATGGAGTGGGGGATTGAAACACATCAAGTTCTATTAAAATTTAAGAACAAATATATTTGGAAATTAAAAATTGTACCCTACATAATAATGACATTCAAAGTGTCTTACCCAACTATTTAAAATTGTAGCGGATTAAAATTTAAAATTTGTATGTAGTCAACTTTTTTTTAATTATCCATGGTGCGAGTTCAGACCATTCAAATCACACCATATGCTTTGCTCTATGTTTTTTTATAGAGAGAACTGTTAATGGTGTTTTCTAGGGTGAATGACCCATCCTACCAATGATGCGCTAATGCAATATACACACCATTAATACTAGGAGCACATTCACCCACAGTTCATTAATGCAATTTTGAAAACATTAGAAGCTCTAGTAATGGTGTGTATATGTATTGAAACCACGCTAGCAAATTGTGCATATAATTTTGAACTTAGTGAATCGATATAATTTTATTAAATACTAAGAATCAATAACAATGCTTAGTATAAATACAAACACATGGAGAATTTACAAAATGAAAAAACACACAATGCACGATTAGATTTAGAGTTAGTTAACTAGTGCAATTTTATTAACAATAAGCACCACTAATAGTGCATATTATAAGAACAAATGCACTATAAATTCAACTTAATTATTTAAATATACACCTTCCAACGCACTTTGTAATACAATGAAGCATCGATGATGATGTTTCTTTTAGTCACAAGTGTACGAAAAATAGTGGATTTTTTTTCATAAGTTTAAAGTTCATTTTTAGTATAGGGAATCATTGTTAATGGTGCGGAAACATTTTATATTTGAACCATTTAAACATGTAAATTTTCAAAAATTTGTAACGATCCATCATTATATCATGTACAAGTGCGTATAAAATATGAGATCCTTGAGCACTGGGAATGGTTCATTTGAACATTGAAACTGCACCATATAAACGGAGAACCCCAACCTTACAATTAGGTATGTAGTGTGTTTAAGTTTAATGCATCGGGACGGTCTGTTGTTTTGAGACTGCCACACTACTATTATTGGTGTTGCTTTAATAGGGAAGCATTAATGATACTTCCAACTTCCACACCACATCAGTGGTGTGGAATATTTAGTTATATCATAGCATGCACGCTGCACTGCTAATGGTGCATTATGTGTTTTTCGACACATTAGTTATTTTGGAAAAAAATTGAATTTATTTTCAATTATTAATGAGTAAAAATGTTTGTTTAATATATATTTTTTTATATGTGTGTGCGCACACACACAATGCACCTAATGAATATTGTGTGTGAATTAGAAAAAGCAATGACAACAACACTAGTAATTACAACAACAACAAGTCAACTCATACATCTTTGTATGGGAGATGTGAGAGGCTCGAGAGAGGGAGATGGATTCCTGCCCTCACATGTTACAACAAATGTGTGTTCCCTCCTAAGGAATGTTGGATTATGCAAGATATATATGGAGTATACATTCCTCGATGGGAGCATTTGCTTGTTGGTGAATTTGATGCATCAATAGGATAATGGAAGGCATGTTTTTAGGGTCAGTCTTGATCTGTGGTACCATACCACAGATAAGGACGTAAATTTTGTTACTAGTTTAGATAGGAGAGGGGATGATTTTACCCATTTCCCTAATCTCTCACCAGGCGTTTTTGATGAGATCTAGTTGTAATATGTTTAGTTGTATGTTGGTGAGGACGTCATTTACCTAGGTGACTTCTATGTATCTCAAGGACAATTACGAATTTCTTCATTCAATGAAGAGGAGGTTAGGTGCCTCTCTCTTATGGAAATGAAAGCGGCCCACTACATCTCAAATGAGAAGCACATTAGTTTCCCTATGTTGTACTTTGTATATTCATTGATTAAAAGGCCCAGATTGGTAAGGTGGTTTACCATTTTTTGCAACAATTTAGTTTATCTCTAGATCACTATCATGATGTGTTTGATGAGAGTATGGAATTCTCTTTTGGATAAGAGTTATTTTTTTAATTTTTTGAGAGGTTTCCAACGATTAGACTATCATTTGACCACCGCCCTCCTAGGTTGAAGACAAATGCATATATGCATATGCGGAGGTAGATAATTCCCAGGAGGCACTAGATAGAGTTCCCTACTAGGAACCTCAGAGGTATTAGAGATGTTGTCAAGTGAAGTTGATCACATGTTGAATCTTGTGTAGTGCCCATGCATAGGAATGGAATATAAAGGATGTCAGAACATCCGTTTTAGCTATGATGAACCACCAAATGATAGAGGTAATATTAACATTATGTTTTGATTGATTATCTAGTCTCATATTTTTGTCTTATTTAACGTGGATGTACTTTTTAAATTGTCTAATTATTGTTTATTACTTCTTTGTAGACATTGACACATATGTTGCAGAGCTCCCTTCCCAACATGATGTGGTGATGGTTGAGGTTTAAGATCTTCTTTTTTATAGCGATTCAACTTGTGATGCAATCTAGACCTTATATTCTATGAGCAGGTGGATAATCGGTTATCTCCTGGCTTCCAACTTTTAAAAAAAGGAGCATATGTAAGCTCGTTTCTATGTGTCTTTTCTATATCACATATTGGATTTTTTTTTATTGTAGTAGAAGGTATTAGACCACCAACATTGGGCAGTCTATCATTAATATAATGGGATAGTGTGACACGTTGAGTGTTCTCCTTCAATTGTCATAAAAGAGACATAGTTTATGGTGTAGTACCATCAATGCAGATTAATGGTGGCTAGAAGATGGCATGTCATAATTGGTGGGATAAAGTGGCTCTCCATTTTCATCTAGAAACTGCTTTCTATATCTTGGTATTGATAAAATATTGCATTGTTTTTTGATTGGTGGAATGTCTTATGCATCTAAACTTGATCCGGAATCAAGATCCTACAAAATCCAACACATAATTATTGACGTACACATGCATAAATAACTTAAATTTCATTAGATAACCAAAATCTAAATAAAATATGAACTTACTACAAATGGTAGGAGATAACTTGATGAACTTTGGACAACATGGAATGAGTTGGACTCTAAAAAATTGGCCATTTATATTATATTTTTTTCTCCCTACATTTCAACCGAATAAACAATCAATATGTGTTTACATTCTTAAAAGATAATTTGGGAAACACATAACAATGTAACTTCAAATAGACTTTTGAAACCATTTTTTAAGTATATGGTGGGAGTTTAAGAAACATATGTACCTTAAAAAATATTGTAATTTATGTGCCTGAATATTCAAAATATTTTTTGGTATGAATGCAACATTTTATCTTAAAAGCTACAACCATAATATTCTTAAATGTAGTTGGTGCATTTGTAAAATTATTAAAATGCATTGATGTGTTACTATAATATAAATGCACTGGTGTATATATATGATACACAAAGAAAGGAAACCTATTCAGAAAACATCTCCAAACAAGCATCCACAAAGTTTAAATAATAAATGTTTCTATTTATATTTTACTATTTTATATGCACTTTTATATTGGAAATGCACGAGTGCACTTTTATATTTCAATCATGTCGATGCGGATTGTATTTTTAATTTGTATTTATTTCCAAAATATTACGAAAAAAAGTACCATGAACACATTTATTATCAGTTAACTGAATTATAAAGGAGAAAAATTAACGATAATTTCATTGTTTAAAAGTGAGTTTATAAAAGGTAACCTCATCACTTTGTTCTTTTATAAAAAAATTAGAGGGGAGACTCATGCAGAGAAATTTACTAAGGAAGAGTTTGGAGTGGCTCAATTTTTCTAAAAAACCAAATTTGTAAGAGATTGTGTATTACATACAGAGGAGAAATTCAAGGTATGTACTTTCTTATTATTCATCTTAATTTTTTCTCCTATTCGTGTTGAAATAATTCATTTCTTATTTATGTTCTCATTCATTTTTTTAATGTGGTTCACGCCCAAAGATCAGGTCGCTACATACACATAAAACATAGAAGGGGCCTCAACTTGTTAGGCTATTTAGGATCTTATCATTGACACCAACAAGAGTATCTAACCCTAGAAGACTTGCAAAATTAAACCCACGACCTCGACTTCCCGAAGGCTTGGTCCCTGGGGCATCAACCAACTAAGCTACCACACTGAGTTAGGCTCCCATTCATATTTATAGTTCATTTTGAAGAAAAAAAAATCTTAGTTACCATTAATGCTAGAAACCCTAACTCTATTGTTGTTTTCCTTCTCTTTATGTGGATACAAAGTTAAGCATTAGGGTTTTACCCTCTCAACTATTTCACAATGATTATTCTTTTCTAGACATTAGAAATTTAATGGATTTATGCATGTGTATATGAAAAGTTGGAAATTTATTGCAACGGGGCTACTTATTGCATTGGATCCCAAAATTTATTGCAATGGGACCACTTATTTCATTGCATCACAAAACCCATCATTGCTAGTATTTAAAAAAACACTTAAGCATCTTTTGGTGTGCACTTTACAATATAACACACAAGTGTGCTTTTAATAAAGTAATCAATTTAGGTTTACATATAATTTTTTTATTATGAATTATCTATTGTGAAATATATAGAAAGTACAAAATGGTACACTTATAGATGTGTAACAAACTGGTTAAATTTAATCCACATTTTCAATATTCTAGCACACTTTAATGGTGTGTATTAATGTATGTGGTGAACTAGTGTGTATTCCTTAATAATGCACACCATTTAGCCAAAATAGATATTTAGCTTAATTAATTAACTTCATTTGTAAAACATATTGACCATAGTTTTTTTTAATGTGGTTTGTTTCCCTGTAACTTCAACTAATCATTCTACATCCATGGGAAGAATTCCAAGGGGGGCACCTGAAGGGGCCTCACCCTGCCAACAAAATTTTTGGGAGCCTGACCCTAGAGGGCCCAGAGAGTTGAATCTTAGACCTCGACCTAGTGATGGCTTGGCCACATAAGAATGAACATAGTTTTTACATTTCATGATGTATGGAATTTTATGATAAAATATGTTTGATAAAATTTCAAAGAAAAATACCTGTTGCAATTAGCACGATGGGAACACATCCCAAAAAGAGAGCAAGGCAATCCTTTTTAAATTTTAGTATAAATTTAATATGTTTGAATTATCTATATGTTCAAATGATGTGTATTGGTAAATTTTTGTCTTGCATAGTAAAAAATTGAAGCAACTAGATAAAGAAAATTGTAATATGAGTTCAAAACAGTGTAAAACCTTGATCGAAATGTTGCAAAGAGATGAATTAGGTGAATCAAAAGGTAATCAGCATGGAATTTTACTTTGAATTTTGATTAATAATGTACTTCTTAGTAATAGTTGCTAACATGTTTCAAACAATCTATTTCACAATTGTTGAATGTTGTGCAGGTACCAATAGTGAGGGAAGGGGATTTCATGCTGCCAAGATAAAAATAATGAAGGGTGTAAATGATGATGAACTTCTCCTTAGATAATCTATATTAGTGTTAGAAGTTAATTTAAGGGGGCATAATTTTATAAAACTATGAGGGATATAGTGAAAAAAACATATAGACATATTTTCCACTTACAGTACAAAGATCAATACAACGAGTTCAAGAATCGGGTTATATATATATATATATATATATATACTACAAGAAGAATTTCTAGAGCAATGGTCAATGATACTTGTCAAACTTACAATAATGAAAACATACAATAATAAGAAATACAAATTTAAAATGTATTGTTCATTGACACATTTTCTTGTAATATGTATATACTACTATATAAAATTACAAAGTTAATACTTTGGCTATATTTACTTTCATATCAATATAAAAAAATTCTTTGTTTTTTGTTTTTTTAGAAATATTATGAAAAATCCAAAGGATGAATGTGGTGATATACGAAACATGTCGGCATGGATGTCGAAAAAAGAATACAATGAGATGGTGAAAGAAATGAACATAATTGCATCGTAGGAGGACTAGCCATCTAAACAACAATGTGCATCAAATGTATGCAATAATTGATTTTTTTTCTCTAATGTAAATAGAGATTATTTGTTGTAGGAAATTATGATTTTCAATTGTTTTATTGCATAAAATAAAACAAAATGGAATCCATTCAACAAAGAAGACAGGACGACAACGAATAAAAAGGTTGATTGCAAATTGTGTGAGTACTTGTGTTTTCATTACATAAGATCTCATATTTATTATGATCTTTACATTTTAAATAATTTACACTCCTTGGATTTCTCATAATAGATGTTAACATACAAATAGGATTTATTGGAAGACTTGATTGACACTATGTGAAGTGTGGGTTAATTGTGCAATTTATAAGTAGCTACATTGTTTTACTTCCCCCGGTTTATAACTAATTGAACAAGAATATATTATTATATTAAATCAACGACTTGTCATGGTGTATAACACTTTAGGAAACAAAATATCGGAGAGGAGAAAATAGAAGAGTTGTTGAGAGATGGCATGAGGAATGGCTTTGAAAGAATGTTTATTGTTAATGAACCACTTCTTAATATGGTACACTTTCTTATTTACATAATCATTTATATTATATTATAAATTTAGATATACTCATTAAAATTTATTTCTTTGTTTTTATATGGAACATAAAGATAATGAATAAAAACAAGCCAATTCACAAACATTCAGCCAAATAACCCAAGTACAATATCACTTACAAGTGATAAAGTAATGGGGCATGCAAGCAATGCAAGCAATGCAAGTATTGGTAGTAGTTTGAGTAAAGAAAAATGATCAATGTAGGTGAATGTTAATGCAAATTGCATGATTTGAAATAAATGCATGTGAAAATCATACATTTTGTTTAATGTATTTTGTTCGACCTCTTAATCCTAAGTTCTAAAGTCTAAGTGTTTTTAGGATTATATTTGAGAATAAATTAATTTATTTAGCATTTTTTTATGAGAATAGGGTTTATTTTGTAAAGGACATGTATCATACTCATGCGATTGGTTGTCCTCCTACTTTTTAGTTTAGGAATGAACTATATCAATAAGCTCTCTTCTCAAAGTGAAGTTAAGTGTGTGATGTGAGACCTCACTTCTCTATGCAAATTGTTTTTTCCGTACTAATAAAACTGTGTGTCTGAGGATACTTCTTCATTAGTGGTATTAGAGCCATGATGAATTGCATGATAGTGAAAAGATCATAGGAGGATCACTGTTAAATTGACGAAGTGAGACTATATCCACAATGTCAACACAATCTCTTCGATTTTGAAGACACCATCTCTATGAGGTAATTGTGTTTTCAAGTTAATAAGGAAAACTAGCCGCGATCATTTCAAAATTGCAGAAAATTTTGTAGATCTTGTTATCAATTTGTAGTTTTAATATTCAATCATAGATATGCTCCATAGATCTGTTTCTATAATCAACAATTTATATTTTGTGCATCTCTATATTTATGATAAATCTTTTATATATCTTGGAGAATACTATTGTTTTTAATTTATTATAGGGATCAATTTGTAACAGAATGTTATAGATCTCTCTAGATCTAGCAAATTAAAGTCATACTGGTGTAGCTCAAAAATTTTAGCTTTTCGACCAAGTTATGTAAAATTTTGACAATTGTTGAGATTAACTATCTGCTGATAAATCGACATGGATAATAGCAAGCAATCTACCTCTATGATTTGTGTTGTTGCTTGCATTATTTATATGTGAAGTAAAGGAACCCTTTATACTCCACCTGTGAGATCCATGAAAATTCATGAATATAAAAACGAACCAAGCTTTTAGATATGATGTGATCCGATACACAGTCATCTGCTTAAGATTTATAATTGATATACTTAGCTACAATCTGAAAGTGTTTTGTTTCTTCGTGCATTGAATTGCTTCTCAATATATATGATGCAGTATAGAGGGAAATAAAGTTTCATATAAGTTTATTCTTCCACAAAAGAAAAAAAATTCACATGCATAAGTGTTTTAAAACAAATGAATCTTTTTTTGTTTTAAATTTGGCATTAAAATATGAAATAGAGTATAATTTAATGCTGTAAAAAGGTGCATGCATTGTTTTTTTTTAATTGAATATAGTGGAAGTTTTTAAGATTCTAATATAGTTTTTGAAATTGAAGACTTGCTTATGTTTTGGATAAGAAATTTTTTACATCAAGGGGCTACTTCTTAAAAGTTAAAAATGAAGGTATGGACAATTTTGTTCACTTTAAAGGGAGGAAAATTTCATAAATATTTGAGTAAAATTTTGGAAGTTTGACATCATTGTAATGCTGAATATAAAAGTCGATATTGTATTTTTGAAGAATAGAGTGAGAAGATTCAAGTACAACACTTTCTAACAATCTCTTTTGATGATACTTTTTAGAGGGTCAATGCCAAACTCTTAAAAAAGTATTATTTTTGTGTGGTGCATGTGATCTTTTTTGTGCTTGTAATTTTTTACATTTATGTGGTAATCACCTGCAATTTATAATCATCAAGGAAATTAATTATGTCGAAGTTTATCAATACTTTTAATGAGAGAAAGTAGATGAAACGAAGAACTACAAGTCTTGGAAATTCCATATAGAAAACACATTAATTTATAATGAATTCCGGCGTGAAATATGTGATGCAGATCCAACTTCAACTAATCTCGCTGTTGACATTTCCTTAACCAAATGGGAAATGAGAGACTAAAATCCACTTTCCTTAATTCCTTCTTCTGCAGCTAGTCATATAAGCATTCATATTGAGAATTCTCCCTCAGCTTGGTCTACATGGGGTCAATTATGTAAACTTTTTTGTACACCACCTGCTTCTCAAAGAATAGATTTGCAAATGAAGCTTTTGGGTCAACGATTAGGAGATGATGACGATGTATTAGAATAAATTTCTAGAGTGAATAATATTCACCACGATATCATTAAAGGTGGATATGGTAAACTTGAGGATATATTTCTAATCTCTATTTTGATAAATGACTTAACTTATAAACACTTAATTGAAATGTTACAAATTATTGATAAACTATAATCTACCAATTTTGACTCTTTTAATGAGTTATTAACTCAACATAGTAATCCTTTTGGAAAATAGAAATAGTCAGGTGAATAACTTCTCTTTACAATTTCTAGTAAAGCAGAAAGATCAAGAGGAAGAGGAAGAGGACATGATCAATGTTCATATAGAGTTAGTGGGCATAGGCGAAGTCAAGGAAGAGGAAATAAAAATAATTTCTAAGGATCAAATTTCCAACAAGGATCAAAATATTCTAGAAGAATTCAATCAATCTGGAAGAGGAAGAGATATGAATCAAGTTACTTGTAAAAGGTGTAATAGAGTTGTTCATTTTGCAACGGATTGTAGAATAGGGTGTTCCCATGAATATGTGTAATACTTTTTGGCAAGCCGAGGGTGTGAGTATGGAAAAAAAAAAGCTCGATCAAGATTTTGTTAAGCTAGTGATCGAGCTTTTAAAAGCTCAATTGATGGCTTAACCAAGCACTCAATCAAGCTATTTACAAAATTTCGATGAAGGGTTAAGAAAAACCTCGATCGAGTTCTATAGCTCGATCAAGGGTTTTCTTAACCCTCGATCGATATTTTTTTAATAGCTTGATCGAGCTATTGTCATTAGTAAAAAATACATAAAATTCCATGGGAATACTATAGAAAGTAAAAAGTATCCTAATTGAGCTAATAGTTTGATCGAGCTTTTCATTTAATTGCATCTAAATCCTCGATTGATCTATTTAAAAATGCACTCAAAACCTCGATAGAGGGTTTTTAAGACCTCGATCGAGGTAATAGGTCGACCAAGAGCTTGAAAATTTCACTTCTAACTCCGTTTTATGCAAATTTAATTTCATTGGACTCTTTTCTAGGCCTAAACCCTATTCAGGGATGCACTTTAGGTGGTGAACTTCATATCGATGGGTTTGTTAACGATTGTCTATCCGTTGGCATATAATTTATGAGTTTTTGAGTTCGTATGATAATTTTTATATTTTCTTTTCAAACATACACTTACAAAAACCATGCCCACAAATTCGAATCAATGCAAAGAAAAATCAACAACATAAAAAGTGCACAACCAAAATATTTCAAAAATATATACAGATCAACGTGTTCTCTTCAAAAGGGTATTTTTTGTTTTTCAATTTTTGTAACCAGTGAAAAAACTTTATGTACACACATGTACTAAATGTGATTAAAATTTTCAATGGTCAATTTAAAATATTATTAAAAAATATAATTTTCCAACATAAATTAAAACAATATGTACGCCCCAGTGCATTTTGTATTGATTATGTTCGTATATATTTTTTCAAAAATTATGGATTTGTCACTTAATTATTTTCTGTGCACACAAACCACTTGCTAACTTTTCCTGAAATTTACAGGAACAAACCTATCAGTAAATGCAATTTTGGCATATTAAATAATACTTCTTTTAAAATATAGGTGGAAAGACAACATAATTCCATACATTTTTTTTTGTGTTGCATGTGAGAATTTGGAAGGAATATATGAGTTTTGAGGGATTCAATTTTATAAATGAGCAAAAAATCAAATTTCACCATCACTTTTGGTCAAAATTTTTTACCCATATTTATGGATTCACCCAACACCAAATAATAAACTTCCTAAGTTCAAGCAATATTCAAACTCAATGCAGTATGCAAATGCCAATGATCAAGATGAAGATCAAAGTGGTTTTGAGTTTGTTTTAACCACTCTTCAACCGTCAAAAACTTTAATATCTTACAATTATTCTTTTCAGTTTGACTTTGAAGATGCTTGGTTGTAGGATACATGTGCTACTCAACACATGGCCTTCTAGAAATATTTTTTTTGGTCTATTAGTGAATGTAATCTCAATTCAATTTTTTTAGTTGATGATACTTCACATACACCTCAAGGAAAAGGTTGTGTGAAAGTGTTTCTTCTTCAAATTCAAGAGAAAATTATATCAATGTTTAGTATGTTCAAATGTTTAAGAAGAGCATACTTTAAGAAGAGCTTACTATCCTTAGTGATGATACGACAAGAATAGCATCAAATTATGATGGAAGATGGATTGATCAAAATAAAATCAATCAAAGAGAATTTAAAGACTTTCATGATTGGTTTTGAATATGGAAGACTTCTTAGGATAAAAGGGAAATTCATACCTTGGGAGCAAGATTTTGCAGCAGTAGTTGACTTAAGAAATTCTCCCATAATATTGTGGCATGTTAGGTATGGAAATTTAAATTTTGACAGACTTTCTCAACTTCAAAAGAAGGGAATGGTTAAAGGGATACCCACCTTTAAAAGGATGAATGTAAGTTGTGAAGCTTGCATCTATGGAAAACAAATTCAGGAATCATTATCTATTACATCTTGGTGAGCAAACAAGTGTTTAAAACTTATCCATAGTGATATTTGTGGACCTCTAAAGGCTTCTCTAAGAAGATGTAGATATTTTTATTTTTTATTGATGATTTCACTCAGATAACTTGGGCATGCTTTTTGAAACCAAAGTCTGAAGTATTCGAGAAATTCAAATAATTTCAGTAGTTGGTTAAGAGAGAAACCAAAGAAAAAATTGGTACTTCAAGAATAGGTAATGAAGGAGAATTCACTTCCAATGATTTTCAAAATTATTATAAAGACAAGGGAATCATAAGGCATTTAAAAATTTAGTACAATCCACAACAAAATAGAGTAATTGAAAGAATGAACCAAACCTTAATGGGTATGATGAGATAAATGTTGTAGTTTAAAGGCCTAACTTCATCCTATTGGGTTGAAGCAGTTCATCTTATAGTCTATTTAAGAAATAGGTATCCCGCAACCTCTTTGGAAGGTGTTATACCATATGAAGCTTGGTATGGTTATAAGCCAAAAGTTAAACACCTTTGAGTATTTGGCTCAGTTTGTTATGCCTTAGTTCTAAAAGAAAAGATAACTAAGCTTGAGTCTCAAAGCATGATGTCACATCCCCGGTTTTGACCCCGTTTGCATGATGTATATATTGTAATTAATCGGGGTGAGGAGCTCAAGGAAAAAGCCCCACCATCGATTTTGTTGTGTATGTTTCGGCAATGGGGATAATTGCCGATGGTATGTCGTTCTATCCGGCACATTTTAATTTGACATCATGTAAACCCGCACATCAATTAAAATAAACCACAACCAGCTACGGCAGTGCAACGTTAAATGAAGAGGGCATGGTTCCAAAGGATAAGGGGTGGGGGATGTCAAACCTTGGTTAAGGGGAAAACCCATGTTTTATTACCTTGTGGTTTTTCCAGCTTTGTTGTTTGTCACCTTTGCCTCATCCAACCTTGTCAACCTCTTTAATGCTTCAGCTGGTGGTTGGGGCAGTTATTGCTGAAGTGGTGGTGGTTGTGGCAGGCTGTCAGCCTTACCCACTTACCCACTCCACCCACATTTTTGATTCTTCTCCCTCACGCACTCTCCCTGGTCAGTTCACTCACTCACCACGATTTTGGGTCTGTTGGTTCCTCACGCACAGGTTTTGGACGAATTTGGTCTCACGCAGGCATTTTGTTCCTCTCCACGAGTGGTTGAGCACCTGCTGACTGCAAATTCGTGTCCTCTCCATTGCTGTGCATTCTCACGAAGAGGGATTGCTTCCCGTTTTTGTCTTCTCCACGTTTTTGGTTGGCCGTAGTGCCCAATTCGTAGTGAGCCATTTTCCTACTGTGGTCTGTTCATCCTCACGCAGAGAAATCGGGTATGTATTTCCCGTGCATTTTGCTGTTGGGTGTAAGTTCTTCCTCACGGATAGGGTGTTTGGGTTGTTTTCCCAAGTTGTGAGAGCCGTTCTCACTGTCATGTTTTGGGGCTGCTGTTTCCCCTGTGTTTCGTTGGCTGTGGTGTTCAATTTCATTTTGAGCCACTGTGGGTTTCCAATTCATGGGTTGAGTTTCTGTGTTTTGGGACTGTGCATAGTTGCCATTGTTTTACTTTGAAATTGGGCTATGGTTGTTGTTTCCCTGGTCTGGGATGTTGTGGTTGAGTTTTTTTGGCCACGTTAGGGCCAAAACCAACTCTGGGTTGTCCATTGGACTTGAGTTGTGCTCCTCCATGGTTTGGGGCTGTCACTGTTGTTTATGACTCCTTCACAGAGCTGTGAAGGGATTGTTTGGCTGCTGCTGTGCAGTGGTTGAACCTTGGACTGTGCTGGCTTGGCTTGTTTGTTGACAGCCTGTGAAACCCAGCCGTGATTGGTTTGTTGTTTATGTCCCCTTGGCTATGTATAAGCCTGCAATTGACCCTTATTCCGGAGGAATCATGCCCAGCTCGGGGGTGGCAGCGTTGCTGAGAGATTGATGAGCAAGCTGGCCTATGGTTGGGTGGAACGTTGCAGCGACGTAGCTGGTTGCGGGTGAATTCTCCTTCAAAAGATAAGTCCTATTGTTACTTCATCTCTGTAATTTATATTGATGTTAAATGAACTATAATGATCTTGTTGAATGCTGGTTTATGAGTATGTGTGCTTCCGCTGTATGATTGAAGATAAATGCATCTGTGTATGCTTAATTCCAGCATTGATTTCATTTGATTATGTTCATGGCCTGTTTGCCCGGCTGTGTTTGTTGCGTTGGTCGCGTCCTCTTCGCCGGTTGAGGGACGGGGACGTGACAGAGTGGTATCAGAGCGCCATGGTTGCAACAGTGGGCCTCTATGGGCTAAGAAGGTGCAGTGACAGAAGGTAGAATTACCTTCTCTGTTCAGCAGTGAGCAGACAAATTCAGAAAAATCGCCGTGTGAGCAGTCGGACCACTGGAGGAAGTGGAATTCCACTGTTGCGGAAGGATTGGCAAAGTTAACGTCCACCGTTGCGGATGAGTGGGTGAAGTCTTCCGTCCGACTGTTGCGGAAGGATTCGTGGAGTTAACCTCC
This sequence comes from Pseudotsuga menziesii, assembly GCA_001517045.1. Lineage (NCBI taxonomy): Eukaryota > Viridiplantae > Streptophyta > Pinopsida > Pinales > Pinaceae > Pseudotsuga > Pseudotsuga menziesii. Next base: position 86,799 of record LPNX010528416.1, read on the forward strand.
GACGTTGCGGGTGGCGGAGTGATCTCGCATCCGATTCGAGAACCGTCCGATCGCCGACGCCGCGGAGAGTTTGAAGATCCATCCGATCGCCGACGCTGCGGAGAGTTTGAAGATCCGTCCGATCACCGACGCCGCAGAAAAATTTCGAAAATCCGGCTAAGTATGGAACGGTCGGGCCATTGAAGGAAGTGAACTTCTGCCGTTGCGGAAGACTTGAAAAAGTAAAACGTCCGCCGTTGCGGTTGGCGGAGCAATCCCGTGTCCGATCCAAGAGTCGTCCGATCGCTGACGCCAAAGGGAGATCGAAAATTTGGCTAAGTGTCGGAACGGTCAGAAGAGAGAATGGTCCGACACCCGATGTTTCGAGATTCACCTGACGCCCGATGTGAAGAGTTCGTCCAAGAAAAGAGCGGATGGTTTGGAACTCCTGGAGAGCCGATACGGCGGAAGGGAGATTGGTTGGAGAGCCGATACGTCGGAAGGATTGAAGCTTCCAAGGGGCCGCCGTTGCGGATGGGAAGAACTTCCGAAGAGCCGACGTTGCGGATGGAAAGCAGTTCAGCATCCGATGTGAAGTTAGCCGCAGTTGCAGAAGGGCTGGAACACCCGGAGAGCCGCCGTTGCGGAAGGCTGAGAGTTTTCGGGGAGCCGATTCAGTGGAAGACAGAACGGTCAGGGAGCCGGTTCGGTGGAGGAAGGAATGGGAAAGGAGCCGACGTTGCGGCTGGGAGATTGATTTGGGAGCTGATACAGCGGCTGCGAGATTGGTTAGAGAGCCGATTCTGCGGAAGGGACAATGGTTCCAGGAGCCGATTTCAACTGTTTCTCAGTGAAATTTTGAGCTGTTTTCAGAGAATTTTTAGGGGCTGAAAATGAGAAAAGAGGCAGCGATCTAATACGCCAAATTGCGCGAAATCAATGATTTACAAAAAAAAAAAAAATGAGGGCACTGCCCTCGACCCGCCCTGCAGTGGCGCAGGGAAGCCACAAGGGGGCAAGCCCCCTTGACCCCTGTCGTCCCCCTGAGGCAGTCATTCTTGTGGAAGGAAAATTCTGTGTTTTGAGCAAGAGTTTGAATCAGAGGGATTTTGCAGCTGCCAAAATGGCTCTAAGGCCATTAGAAGAATGTGAAAATTCTACATTGCAGTAGTGTAAAATGCAAAGGTTTGCTGAAAGTCTTCATTCTTAGAAGGGGTGTGGTTTTCACATCCGAGATCGGAATGACGCGTGTGAACAGGCGTTGGAAAGCTTATCCACTGGGGAACGAGGATAAGTGACCAGATTCTAAGCATGGAGCAGCAAAGTGCTAATGATGGCCGTTGTTGTCAATGGACAAATCTGGACAGTGCATGCCCAGGGGCAGCAAGGACTATGAAGTCAACCAGCTGCTGTGTGGAAGAGGAATTCCACGATAAGATGAGGGAATTGGAAGGAAGCTTTCCTTAAACCCTATCTTACTGACTTTAACTACATTTCCTAGGTTTATGCTTGAAATGCATGAGGATATGTATTGCATGCATAGGATATTGCATGTTGGTAAGAATATTGGAAATTACATAGTTATGATGAACCACTAACGATGATCATTGCTTTGATGTTGGCATTAGTGGACAAACCAACGATGACATGGACTCGGATGAATATGTTGCTGATGCTGATGAATGAGACCAGCAACCCTCTAGAGAAGGGAATAAGGCAACAAGTCCATGACAATAGTTGGTGAACAGATGCTGCAAGCTCCTGCAAAGGACCAACCCAAAGTGGTCATGTCGAGGGCGTAAGTAAGACCCATGCAGGTAAGAGTTTGCTTATGAAAAATTTCCACGGAATGGTCCAAGTAAGAGACCTCATACCATGTGAATATTGGAATGTAGAAAGGTGTCATGCTCATACATGTTAATGATATTGATTATAGTAATGCATCCTACATGAGGTAGTCATGTTTAGGCCATGGTATGGTTGAATGCATAGTATTCCTGAATCAATGCAAGGTAGCATTGAATGGACATGCATTAAGAAGATTTTATGAATCTTGTTGTTATGCATTGAATGTATGCCTATGAAGGTGTGAATGACTGATTGCATACGTATAGGTGCAAATGTTGTGATGCATTGCATGAATGCATTGAGATGAATGCATGTGATATTATGGAGAACTAATGACTGAAATGGCGAATTAATGATAATTCTGGAACTGTTTCGAAGGTTGTTATGAATGCAGGATAGTCATGAATAAGTGGCTGCTAGAATTGCTCTATTTGAAGAGCAAGGTGGTATGAATGATACGCTTGTGAAGTAAGGGTATCTAAACCTTCATTTAATTGCATGAATGATGTGGTTATACCTTGCAATGTTAGTATGATAATGATTGCATGAAGTAAATGAGTTTGGTATATACTGAAGTGACTAACCTTTGAAGTATTTGAATTTTATAAATTCTGAAAATGCTTCAGTGATGGTTGTAGCAATAAGATAGTATATGCATCCATACTTACCAAGTGTTTGGTTGATGGAAGCTCCTGTTTCAGGTAGATTCTTTCGAGCATGTCAGTAAGAGGTAAGGCCCTGACCAATGCTAGAATCTACCGTGTAAAAGAGCTGTTAAATTTGAATTGTGCATTTCAAATTTAAGAAATTGCTAACAACTATTAGTCACTATTGGCTTGCATAAGCTTGTGTTTGGTTGTTGAAGCTTGTGTTTCAGGTAGATTATTTTAAGAACAGCATTGAGAGGTAAGGTCTTGACCAATGCCTGAATCTACCATATGATATGCATAATAGGTTGTTGAATTCGAATTGTGAATTTCGGATTTGAGAAATTGCTGACAATCACTAGCCATTGTTGGCTCGCATAAACTTGTATTTGGTTGCTAGAAGCTTATATTTCAGGTAGATTATTCCGAGGACGGCATTGAGAGGTAAGACCCTGACCAATGCTGGAATCTACCATGTAAAAGAGCTTGTTAGATTTGCGTTATGAATTTCAAATTTAAGAAAATGCTGACCGCTTACAGTCACCATTGGCTTGCACATGATTGTGTTTGGTTGGTTGAAATTCATGTTTCAGGTAGATTCTTTCAAACATGACAGTGAGAGGTAAGTCCCTGACCACTGCCAGAATCTACCATTTATGAGAAGAAGTCTCATGGTTGTGAAAATTAATTGGTACGGGTTGTTAAATTCGAACTGTGGATTTCGGATTTAAGAGGTACTAACAGCTACTAATCATTGTTGGCTTGTGTGATATTGTGTCAGGAGGGACACATGGTAAGTGGGTATTTATGTTACGATAGTAAACATAAAATTATAATGGGCATAGTAATGCTGCTTACAAGAGACCCACAATTGAGCAAGTCAATTTCTGTAGTAGATAGAATCACAAATTCTTAATGAATTCGATTGCTAATGTGATTGCTTGGTTATGGAACAATCAATTTGGATTGTGGTATCAGGTAATGATTGACTGTTTGGCTATTTGATGAATGTGTCAGGGGTACACACTGCAGGAAGACCATGTGTGATGGCCTGCAGAAGCCAAACTTCATGGGAAGGTTTTCCCTTATCTTGGAAATGGGTTTCAGGTGAAACACCATTGGACATTTTGAAATGTCTCGTCTGCACTGCATGTTTGGTGATAGCATGAGTGAGATGGTTTGGATTATGTCAGTGAGACGTGTGTGGATATGAAACGTAAACAGGAAACAGGGATGGGGCCTTGGTTTGCTTAAACCTGGTGATTGGAAACCACACAGACAGAGCTAGAGGGCTGACTTTCTTCTCCACAACCCCGGGATAGCACTAGAAGGGAATGCGGGGCCTGAGGGACTGAGTAGCAGAGAAGGGACTGATTCCTTGTGCTGGGTGTGTGTGTGGGTGTTATAGAAGTCAGGCTAGTTCTGGTGTAGGTGTTCCTA
>LPNX010528416.1:95950-124652 GCA_001517045.1 Pseudotsuga menziesii
AGCATTTTTGGATGAAGATAGGATTTTTGGTAAAGGAAACCTATCATACTCATGTGATCAAATAAAATTTTAGGGGAAAAATATAGCCCATGGGCTATTTTTCAACCTTTTTTCCCCAAAAAATATTCACCAATTTGCCTTTTTTTTAAATGATTCACCCAAATTCTGTGGGATAAATTCTTTTAGTCTAAAAATCGCCAAAATTGCCCCAAAACTATATAAAATCCTTAGAAATTCAAATATTTTTACAAAAAAAAATCGTCAAAATTTTTATGGTTGCACATTTAAGAATTAGTAAGATTCCCCAAGGTTTCTACACTTTCAAAAAATTATGGATCAATTTTCCCTGCATGTGATTATGTGATTGGTTGTCCTCCTAGTTTTTAGTTTAGGTATGAGCTATATAAAGAAGGTCTCTATAAAAGAGAGGTTAAGTGTGTGGTGTGAGACCTCACTTCTCTATGTAATTTTTTTTCCTTATTAATACAATTGTATGTCCAAGAACACTTCTTCATCATACTCAAAATATTTTTCTAATTGAATGGACATAAGTTACATATAAGTGTAAGAATTACATATTGGCATTTTGATTATTTTGTACCTTTTTGTTGTCCCATTTTCTATGAAAAAGGCTCTCTTATGCATATATAATAAAATGTTTTTTCAATGTGGTTCACTGCCCCAAAAGTGGTTGGAAGCACGCTACGTCCACGAGAATGATTCCAAGCGGTTCACCTGAAGGAACCTCACCTTGTCGGCACCAATATCAGGAGCTTGACCCCTAAGGAGCTAGATAATTGAACCCTTCACCTAGACCTAGTGACATCTGGGATACAGAAGCTCCAACCAACTGAGTTACCTAGTGACGGCTTTGCTAGTAAAATGGGTTTCTTATTCTATTGCAATTCTAATAGTGTAAATTGATACATTGTCAAATAAATATATGGATGATTATATATTACAATGAACATATGTGTAATATCATGATATAATGTATTAATATAATCACTATATCGAAACAAAGTAATTAAAGTTGAAAAAACAATATTCTTTTAAAATTTATCTGATTTTCTTATTATTTTTCCTTAATGGCACTTTTCATAGTCTAAATTACTATGCACTGATGTTTTTAAATCTATTAATCTCAATGGTTCTTGTTTTTATTAAAAACACACCAACGATTGATTCTCAAATATAATATGCACCGATGTTGTATATATAATACCACTGGTGCTGTTATTTATTACAAATGCACTGATGTTTAGAAATATCGTTCAATTTACATGATAGTACAATTCACAGAATAACATAGTCATAGTGTTATATGTGTGCACTACCATTAATATTTCACATTTATTCACTGTTGTCCCGTCCATCTATGTGTTACCTATAATAATAACCCTCGATGCTATTAATTATATTTTTTCTTTTTGCATCGACACTATGATACATATGGATTGCACTGCTGCTATTTTACATATAGAATGCCCTGGTTCTATGATATGTACCTAGAACACCAATGTTATTTTACATACTTAACACACTGGGATTTTATATAAATGGAAATCATATGTGCATAACATTTAGACTATGTAATATGGTGCTATAATACAGTTTTAAATTCACCAATGCATTATATGGAAGGAAAAGCATCAATGCCATGAATTATAACCACACACCAGCTGTTATATAAATGAAATGCACCAGTGTATCACATTTAAATGGTACACAACAGTCCTCAGTTTATGGAAGATCACGAGTTCTCTTATGTTGTAAATGAACCCCTACATCATTTATAAAAACTATGAACCATAAAAAACATACGCTATAACCTTCGATTTCCTTGTTTTTTTAGTTATAATTAACACCCATTAAAACTTTCACCAAAACATTCGTTACCAATGGTAGAGGTTTTAGTGGATATTTTTTATAATTTTTCCCAATCTTGTAACACTAAAAAACTATGAAAAAAACCTCCATTAGAAGGTGTTTTCCTTGTAGTGAAGCACCATGGACATGTCCTCAAACCTCCACATTTGGATATTGTTGATTAATAATCTCATGCAAGGGTTATATGGGTGCCAATCACTAGGTTATTTATGCATCAGAGATGTGTCTAGAGGTATAACTAATGTTGTAGGATGAGAGTAATGGTCCTTATTCCCTAAATGAGAATTGTAGGGCTCTATTTCCACGAACAACACCTACTACCCATAAAGCTTATATAGATATATTATGGAACACATCCTTAGAAGACCATAATAGACTCTTGTATGATATCTATGGCCTACTAGATGGATATGGGTGGCAATATTAAACTACAACGCCTACCCTAAACATGAATGTGTCTCAAACCCACGCCATGAATCATTCTCAGGGCCATAGTTGGGGTTGTTTAGCATCCAAGTGGGATATGGGTGCAATGAGTAGATTTTGTGCCCTAGAAATGGACTTCAAGGTATAAACATGATCAAATGGGAAACAAGGTGATTAATCCCTAAATGAATCTTCTAGAGCTCAATATATTTGGTTAGGGGAGGAAAAAACTTGGGGCTTAGGACCTATATGTTACTTCTCAGGATCAATCACCATGGAAAACACCTACAAAACCATAAAACAAACCCTTTCTAGTGGTTCTTTGGCATCAAAGTTGGATAATAATTCAATTAGGAGTTTTTGCATAACAAGGATGGGTCATAGGGCCTTGAACATAGTTGAGGGAGGGAAACAAGATCCCCTATCATAAACCTATCTTCTTAGACTCAATCGACATGTATGAGTCCTCTAAACATCACATTAAACCTCTTTTGGCTATCAATTTCCTCCAAGGAAGTTGCGTGCACCATGATTATCTTAGTTTTGCACCAAGAATAGGTTTAGAGGTCCAACCAAGTTCACATGACGAAAAATAATAACCTTGTGACCTAAAATATACTTATCGATCTCAATTTCTATAAAAGACACCTAAAGTACACCAAACATTGCATTTGTTGGGCATCTTTAGACTATGAGTGCTTTACAAGGGGACATTATGACTTTTTTAGTAATATTGACGGGTCTTTACATCTTGATAATGGTTAGGGAAGTACAAAGAGGTCCTTGGGGATTTATCAAAGTTTCTCGATCTCAGACACGATGAAATATGCATTGAAACACCACACAACCTTTTTATGAGATCTTTGTCCTTTATGTGAGATATGGATGGAATTAATTGGTATGGGCATTAGTGATGGTCTAGGGGCTAGTGATGGTCTAGTGGCCTAGACCATGGTTGAGAAGGAAAATAAGGGCCTTACGTAGGAAATTGGACCTTCTAGGCCTCAAGTGATATGAACAAGGTATCCAACCTTGACATGTGCCCTCTGTATGGGGTCTTTGAACCCCATGTGATATTCCCAATTCCATTAGCTATTTTTGCATAAAAACGATGGGCCTAGTAGACTCCACTATTCCCAAGATAAGAAAATAGATCCTAATGATAAAGATTTCCTTATGAAACATAGGTTCCAAAATAGGTCCTAATGGTAAAGGCTAGGGAATTTTTGCAAATCTATGAAGTTTTATAACGAAAACACATGCTCATTCTTATAATTTTAAAAAAAATGGTGAGACTATCCCTTTTCCTCTACATCTTGAATGAGTTGCCTACTTTTTTCTAGCTTTGAATTAACAAACCTAGTAGTTTGAGCTACATAAACAAAAATAAATTCATTTTTCTAGATCCTTATTCTTATCTTCATTTTCAAACATGTTTTTAAATAATATCCACATATTAATTGTTGATGAAATTGTAGATATTTATATAGATTTGTATGCAATTCTAAACGTATTTTTTAAGGAAAACAATATTGTTTTCTAATTTTATTGGAATTTATTTTTAAATATATTATAATTCTCAAATACATAGGTCTTTTATTTATGATGTAACTTATATTGCCTTATCCATCCAAAATATTTATATGGTACACAAGTACATATAAAGGCCTACACAATAACCAAAACAAAAAAGTGATAGTTTATGCTAAGACCCTCAAATACAATCCAAGCCTCAAATACAATCTTGACCTTGTGATTTTAAGGTTTTATTGACTCATTGTTAATATAAAAATATAAAAAAACAACCACACACAAGAATGAAATGTTATTTAAAATGTACAATTTTTTCAATAATTTATTTATTTATTTAGATACTAAATCTACATCTTAATAAAAAAACATGCATTATATTTTAGAGAAAAAAAGTAACGTACCAATGCCAGAAAACATGAAGTTTTACAGTAACAAAACTTTTGGTTAAAAAGGTATACTACAAAGTAGAGAATGCGAGAAAGACATGATTGCCTAACCTTAATCTTACATCCAAAATGTAAGAATGCAAGAAAGATATAATTGCTTACCCCGAAGCTTACATCCAAAATGTAAGTGCAACAAAGGGCTAGAAAGACTTGAGCATCACCATGCAATAATACATTACCCCCAAAAACACTTTGAATGCACTAAAGGAAGTCCTTAGGTACAATTTCATATATCCATTAAAAGAATGTTAGCTTACATCAATCTCACACAAGGAGCATGTGATTCACAAATTCTTTTATTATGTTCTTGACAGGGGAATATAGATTTTGTGAAGGTGGTATTATTCATGTTGGTGGAAGTAAATTTTTTGTATTTCTAAAGTCAGTACTATAGTCTGTAATTTTTACATTATTTTATTACCTATTTTTCATAAATGGGATTGGTTTCTATAGATGATCTCAACCTCGTAAAATGGTGCCCAGGACATGGTGGTGGGATGAGATCATCATGCATTCTTTAAAATCATGGTACTGCAGGAGCTCACTAATTAAAACCGGGCTAACCAAAAGAAAAGTAATCACGACTGGTTTAATCATACCCTCGAACTGGTTGGATGACTGAACAAGAGTCATCTAGGGAAAAGCGAGTCTCTGTGTTGTGGGCGATGCGATTCATACATAGAAACATTGCGCTAAGTGTTTAATATCCCTTCTATTCACGAGTTGACCAAACAAGCAATTGGGTAATTGTCTATGTATCACTGGATCATGTACACAACCATGTATGTAACACTGGATCCATGTATGGAACTAGGTAATTGTCTATTTACTAATGTTGCAACCTTTAATTACTAAATATCTAACAGATCAATAGCATAATCACATATATTTAGTTTGGTCAAGCCTTCTTGCACACCCTTCGAATGAACCATTGCAGTTCATCACATTTTTTTATAGGCCACCTTTGCACTCTCCAATTTACATCGATAATTGCTCCAAAAATCAGTGTTATATTTTTATAAACCCTGTATTTTGCCAAAGTATTGCTTGCTTGACCTAGGGAGAGAAAATAGATGACATTTATATATTTAATGCATCTCACACACGTAATATTTCTATGTGAATATTGCGTCCAAATCCATATATATGATTCCTTGCAAATTGAGCAGATATATATCGATGGGATTTCATTTAGCCTTGTGTAAAATTGGCGATGTTTGTAGGCGATGCAAGTGTTACCTTGCTAAAGATCTATTTCCTTTCTTCTTATAGTATCTAAATTATGTTTTCTATCCTCCATTCCTCTTGGGTTTCTATTTCTTTTCCTTGAGTCTGCTTATCCTTCCTTATCCTCTCCATCTTTTCCAGCATCTCGGTATATGACCAAGCTCTCTTGTAGATGTTTTCTTGAGGCCATTTTTAATGTGTGTATATAGTCAGGTATATCCAAGTACAAAACAATGGTTAGTATCTATCTTGTGTGTATAATGTGAGTCTAAACCTTTCGTCTCTAAAATTAAACAGAGAGCATATTGCTCAAAGAATATCCGCTCCAAGGCCAAGCTACACAAATTTCGTTTGACTAATTCTGAGGTTGATAATTTTCACACTTTAACGTTATCATTGAGCTACCTTCGACACTTTTCAATTCCATTTACATAGTATTTAAGCTTCCCTTAAATGCTTATTTCTTTGTGGTGTGGGCTATCGAGTTATGAGTGCCCAATAAAATTCCAACTACTTTCACTTAATCCATTAACATTATTTTTAGTGTAATATTTAATGCTTTGCGTGTATGCGAGTTATCTTATCTTCCCTCCATAAATTCCAGGCAGGGTTTTATTGATAGCTTGGGTGTGCCAACTTTTAATTACACTTTGTCGAGTTTTACCTAAATCAACTATTAAGGGATAGTAAATTATGTCATATCACCATCCATACCAGTCATGTTGTACATTAATTCTCTGAATTCCAACTTTCTCTTTTAAATCCAGAAATTTATTACTATCATTGATACAAAGGAAAAAGAAAAATTGTGAATTGTTCCACATGAATCCATGCAGAAGGATGCATGTATTTGATTGCCATGTTAATGAGGTGTTCTAGTTTTAATTGCTGGAGAAAAATCTATTGGTAACATCAATTATGAACAACTTTCACAATTAAACTTTCAAATTGAAACTAAACATATAACAATTCGTATGCTTTCGAAGGATCATGTCAGATAAGGCTTTAAAGTAGTGTCTTTTTAAAATATGTTGGGAAGAAGCAATATTATTGTTGAACACCTATTCTCTCTCCCTACGACTAGGCCACGATATAATATATTGATGTTGGCTCATATAATGTGCTACTGGACAAATGCTCACTGGAGGAGACCGAAGAGATACACACTTAAAAGGGAAATGAACAAATATATAATATATTGTTCAATTTAATTACCATTATATTGAAATATGACAATGGAATGTTGTGTTTACATTGTTTTGATGCTCAAATCAAGTCCCTTCACTAGTCGTGGAACTATCTAGAACTAACAATCTATCATTATCAATGCTCCAATCATTAGTTTTTAACTTCATATTTCATTTTGTAGCTAGATCGCATCTCTCTAAAGTTATATTTGAAGCTTTGATAAACAATATCTATTCTGCAAGAGCTCGTGTGCAACTTGCTACCATTGTCAAATATCTTCCCGTTCATGTGCCCTTTAATTTTTTTTCTTTCTTCACTTTCTTTTCTTTTAATGAACTTGGCACCTTTGAAATGTTCACATTAGTGGTTGTGCAATCCTGGAGTGGTTGTCTTTGTTCTGTTTATGATGGTTCATCTCACTTTTTCTTTTGTTTTAATACTCTAATTAATTATTGATAATTGTACAGGGTTCTAGTGGTAATAATAATACCTATTGTGATGTTTGATTAATATAGAGTTAATTAGGCTTAACTGGCATGCATGTTTCAATAAGAATCCTTTATGCTCTTAATGAGCATCCTTTCTCCCTAATCCCGGAACATTGCCACTTGGTAACTCTTGTTATATATATATATATATAAAGTCAAAATTCTTATTATACTATTACTATATTTGATATTATGATTAATAACTGAAATATGTGTGTGTGTTTTTATTGGATTTAGGGAATATGCTATATGTTAAAATAAATTTTTATATATATTAAAAATTTGAATGAGATAGTTTTTTTTTAATGTTGCAAATTGAAATAAGAATTTAGATATTATTATTATCTCCTATTTTGGACTTCCTTGAGTGGATTAACCAAATGAGTGTAACAAATGTACAATGGAGATTCATTAGTCTTATCTTGTTATGCTTAAATGCATCTTAATTAATATTGAAATAAGCTTCACTTAAGAATTCATTATTTAAATATTATTTATAAATCTGTAATTCACTAAAGTTATACTTAGTATTAGTTATTGTTGTTATTTTTTATTTATTAAATAGTATTTATTTTATGTTTTTTTAGTTTAATATTTATGTTATATCTTGAATGGATATTTATAAGGATCTAATATAATATATGTCTTCCTACCGCAAGTTAATTAATTATAACCTAATAAACTCAAATCATTAAAGATTTATACCATTAACTCTAATAACAAATCTACTAAGTTACATTTTTCTTTTATTTTTTTAGTATTTTTTTCCAATTAAATAAAAACCTCCCTCTCATAAAATATATAGAAGTGCTTTCATTAGCAAATCTACTTTACATATTTCAAATATACAAGTGCTTTCATCAGCAAATGAACTTTACATATTTGTTTTTCTTCTTCTTTACATATTTCAAATATAAAAGTGCTTTCATTAGCAAATGAACTTAACATATTTACATATTTCAAATATAAAAGTGCTTTCATTAGCCAATGAACTTTACATATATTTCTTTTTCTTCCTCTTTACATATTTCAAATATAGAAGTGCTTTCATTAGCAAATGAACTTTACATATTTATTTTTCTTCTTCTTTTTAAGCTAATAAAATTTTTCTTCTTCTTCTTTCAGTTGTCATTAGGTCTATATAGACTTTGGTCTTTTCTGCTACAAATTTTGTAGTGTTTTCCAGTGATTCTCTGGTAAAATGTTCGTTGTTTTTTCCACAGAATAATTTTCTACGAGACGGAGTTTTAACTTAATTATGGGTGATTTTCGCGTGTACGAAGTCTGTAGCTTTTCCCAAAACTACATTTGCAGATTTAGACGCTGTGACATCAGCATTATTTAGTGAGAGAGACTGAATCAGATAGAGTCCCCAGTCTTCATATCAGATTTTTTCAAGTCTTCATCACTGATCCCTTGGTGTTTTACATTTCCCAGTGCAACCCGCTGGTATTTTCATTTATAGCGTCTGGAGTACTAATTAGGTCTGAAAGATGATGGCAAGAATGTGCAGCAAGGCTCACGTTGTGGTCGTCCCTTTCCCTACACAAGGCCACATTAATCCAATGATGGACTTGGCCAACAAGCTAGCAGACTATGGATTTTTCATCACCTTCGTCAACACTGACCGCAATCACCAGCGCATACTCCAAGCCATGGCGAAGGCGAAATCACATCCAATTCAAGAAAAAGAGACTACCAGCGTCCGGTTAGTATCCATTCCTGATGGATTGCCGCCCGAGGAGAATCGGATTGAAATTCCCAAGTTGTTGAGAGCCATGGAATCCGTGATGGGTCCATCCCTCAAGGATCTTATTCGACTGATAAACGAGAAAGAAGAGCACAAGGTCACCGGTTTAGTAATAGATGTCACCTTATGCTTCATGCTCAATGCTCTCAGTCTCTGCGATGATGATGTTGCAGTAGCCGCTCTATGGCCGGCGCTTATTGCTACGTATGGTATCTGCTACAACACTTCAACTCTCGTCTCCTCGGGGATCCTTCCTTCCAATGGTAAGCCTGTAATTGATTAGCAGTTGTTGAAGATCGAATAAGGTAGTTTATTTGTAACATCATGAATATTTGTTTGCTGTTCCAGGAATTCCAAAGGAACACAAGATTGTCAAATATCTGCCATTTCTGCCACCAATCAATTCTGATTATCTTCCATGGTTATTTGGAGAAGAAGCCGATCGAGAGTATCTGTTTCAGGTGGTTCTTCGGAACATGGAGAGAATAAGAAAGATAAAATGGGTTCTTTTCAACTCATTTTATGATTTAGAAGCTCCCCTAATCGAGGCTTTCCCCGTAGAAGCTGGAATCTGTCCAATAGGGCCTTTGATTCCATCTAACTTACTCGACAGACTTAGTTCAGATTTAAATAAAACGGAATTAGTGAGGCCAGCTAGCTTCTGGGCTGAGGAATTGGGATGTTTGGACTGGCTAGACAAGCAATCTCCCCAGTCTGTGATCTATGTTTCGTTTGGCAGCCAGGCTGTGATGAATGAGAGGCAAATGGAGGAGCTTGCTCTGGGGCTGGAGGTGACTCAGAGGCCTTTTCTCTGGGTTCTTCGCTGCGATGTATGGAATAGGAGGACCTCTGTGCTTTGCTCGGGATACATTGAGCGCATTGGAGATCGTGGGTGCATTGTATCTTGGGCTCCGCAATTGTCTGTGCTGTCACATCCTTCAATAGTCTGTTTTATCACACACTGCGGATGGAATTCCACGATGGAGAGCATCGCCATGGGCGTGCCGATGATCTGCTGGCCTTGCTCTGGCGATCAATTTTTAAACCGAGTTTATATAGTGGAAGTATGGAAAGTGGGTTTATCTTTCACTGCCAACCGAGATGAGATGGTGGATGCGAAGGAGATTATGCAGGCGGTAGAAAGACTAGTATCGATGGAGGAAGGATTGGAGATTAAAAGACGGGCGCTCCGATTAGGGGAGAAGGCGAGAGGCGCAATGAAGGAAGGAGGTTCATCCTTCATCAATTTCCATGAGCTCTGCAACGCCTTCTCTCCACGACAAGGTGGGAGATTCGGCCGAAGCACCATTCAACATTAATTAAGTCCCCCATTGTCATTTTTGTAGCTTAATGGATAGCTTTTGTGTGGCCATCCTTATTTTTATTTCAATTGCAGGTTCTATTGATCCAATAATTGTTGACTCTGCTTCTTGCCTGTTGAGGAAATCAGCAATCTAGATAAGCTCAGCTTTGAGAGGTATAATTGTCTTTACAGCTCAATGGATAAGCTCAGTCAGGCCTTGCTATTAGGAGCCACCGTTGTTGGACTCAGCTTTTCTAATACTGTTAATTCTGCTCCTTAGCCGTAGGATACAGAAAATCAGCAACCACCGTTGTTCGACTCAGCTTTTCTAATACTGTTGATTCTGCTCCTTAGCCGTAGGATACAGAAAATCAGCAATAAAGATAAGCTCACGGCCTTGCTATTAGGAGCCACCATTGTTGGACTCAGCTTTTTTAATACTGTTGATTCTGCTTCTTACCGTAGGATAGGAAAAATCAACAATAAAGATAAGCTCACGACCTTGCTATTGAGAACCACCCTTATCTTTGCAGCTCAATAGATAGCTTTTACCATTAGGAGCCATTAAGAGCCATTATTGTTGTATGTACAGAGCTTCTCTAATTTTATATGCAATAGAAGAATGAGGAAATGAACTAATTAACTTCTATTTACGTCACAACTTTGATCTATGGTTTTTTCTCTTCCGTATTTTTAAGAGTGATACGTTTAATTTTCGTATAAATTTAGTTTTATCATTATTGTATAATTTTAGGTTTATCATTGTTATTTATTTAGGTTCTTTCTATTATAAATAAGGCATTATAATAAGAAAAGTTTGATAATTGCCCATAAGGTGTAAAATAGTCGAACGATTGACTAAGGATTCGAAATTCTATAGATATTTATAAAAGAAAAAGAAAAAAAAAACATATAATTAAGGGGATTATTGCTTTTTAGTTTTGTATTAATTAATTTATTTTCTAGTTTAAATCAATTGATTTTATGATGATGAGTGAAGTGTTTATTGTGTTTTTCAATTTCAAAATAATTTATATAAATTATGTTATTTAGGAAGCTTATATTTGGGTTAACCTTTTAAGACTATATTGAGAAAACATTCTAATTCTTCTTTAGAGGCTTCGATACTCCAAGTGAAAACAAAGATGACTATATTGGTAAAACATTCTAATTCTTCTTGAGAGGCTCGATACTCCAAGTGAAAACAAAGATGGTTGGATGTGAACCACTTCATCACCCTTGAGGTGTGTGTCCTAAGTAAATATTGGGCCACTATGCCTCCTAGAGGATATAAGGAGCAATGTTGTTGGTAAAATTTCATTGTGGCACTTTGTACTAGCTAATAGAAGCAACATTTATGTTAGATTCTTATAGTGGTTAAGTTCACCATGAAATCTTAATAACATTTAAAATGCTAAATTTTAATTGTAGGTTTCAAACATTATTTTTCATGTTATAAACTCATTTTATAAACACACACTTTAGTAGTACATATGTTGGTGTTCTTTCTTGTCAACCCAGGTTCAGATCCCTTGTTAATCAACAAAGTTTAAGATATCGTCCCGACAGAGTATAACCCCGTCGGAAACACTGGCGACACAGATGACGTCTCACTTGAGATATATATGAGAACTGCCAGAACCAGGTTTTTGCAGTGATGTCAGGGGGTTTTTTTTATCATAACACCATCAGGTCGCTCGATCAAAACCAGGGAATAACATTTTGTCTTCATACATACATCATTAAATAATATAGTATATTGATCCGTCAACATACATAAACAACATGTAGTCTCTGTTATTAAAAGCACACTAACATTTCATACCATTTATATCATTTAGATGCTCGACACATATTCATTCATGACATATATTCATTCAATCATAGACATAGTTATCAAAGACACAAAGACACATAGTTTAACGTGGAAACCCATTCGGGAAAAACCACAAAGGCTCTTTTCATCTGGCATGAGTAATATTTAAACTCCTTTGGTCTACGCACATAGCCTATAGACTCTTCTTTAGATATTTTTTACAATCAATGACTTCTTTTCTAGCCTCAAGCTCTTTGGTTTTGGTATCTATTTCTTTTTTTTCGTTCTCTATTTTTTTCTATTCTGCCTTATTCTTTACTCTCTATCATGTGTCATCTGCACACAACTTGGATCAACTTCATAGGATTTTAAAATTCTTGTTTTACTCGTCAACTGATTCTCAACTGTCAGTCGACAGGTTGTCTTACTAATTTAATACATCACGTTACATCTAAAAATAGGCACTATCATCCCAATTTTCAATGATGCTTTATTCCCAAAAGTAGACTTAGTCTAACTAACTTTTTACCAAAAATAGGTCGAGATCCTCATTTCGACTTTCTTTTCTCCTCTTTTGTCGCGATCTTTGCTCATTTTATGACCATAATCTTCATCTTTTTGAACAAAATTATGTTTACCTTTTCTTGTCTTTTCCTAGGGCCAACAGGCCCCCAACACTCACCTATGGCTCCTCCTGAGCCACATTAGACTGAAATTTCATTTGGTGTGATCTTGTTTTGAAAATCTTGACATATTTGCATTACAACTTCTGCTTCTTGTTGCACCTCTTCCTGGACTTTCTACAATTTCTCAACAAGTTCCGAACTGATATGTTCCAAAGTTGCTACTTCTGTTGCACCAGTGTCTATCACACTTTTTCATGAATTAGGCGGATTGTTCCTGTAGCCTTTTCTGCTTTTGTCTATAGCTCTATGAAATGATCTCTTCTTTGTTGGTGTTGTGTCCTCAATCCAACTACTCGCTACTGTAATATTTTAAGCTCAGAAATCTTACTCATCTTTTCTATTGATGGAAACATCTTCAATTCATTCTCCATCTTATTAAAGTTTTGTTCAGCAGTAGGAAGTTTCTTTGTTACCTGCTCTAACTCTGTGTCATCCATTAAGGCTTCCATGATTGAGAAACATGTTCATATGCCTCGGCACAAAGTGCTTTGGCCTCCTGAATTTTTTGCACAGTTTCCTTTACTGCATTCTGTCGAGCTTCCAGTACCTCAGGAGGTGTACTGGGAATCATCTTTATTTCCAGCTCTGCAAATTAGTTGAGGAGGTTGTCATCTGCCTCACTAAGTCGAAAAATTTTGGCCTCGAAAAACATCTCATGTGTAATCAATTCATCAAAAAAATTAATGCAAGTAAGCTTAACAACTTCATCCAGTCGCTTCTTGTCATCCTGCCAAGTTTTTTATTTTTATTTTTGATCTATCTCCTTGAATTTATTCTTCGGTGATGAAATTGTATTCTTGGAATGTTTGAGATGGCCAAATATCTCATGCTCTCTTGTCTTCATTTCCTCTATTGCAACCTTTTGAATCTTATGCAATAGATACATTGCTATTAAAGAAAATAAAAAATCACATGATCAAGATACTTTATCACGACATTGTGTTTTGGCGTTCCTAAGTCAATTGCTTTCATGATCACTTGATTTTTTCTTTGCGTATGCATCGATGGTACTTTGACATGTCTTCAGATGGGCCCGCTTCTTCCCGCGACACAGTCGAAAACGAATCTCACTCAACTGCTACTCTAACTTCCTTTATTGTGGTGTAAATCATCTGTAGTAAATATGTAATGATGCTTACTAATTCGGTGTGTCGTTCATCCATATTTTTGCAGCTTTCATTTTCCACTTCTTCCATTCGATTTGAAACAAGGTTGTAGTCATCATTAGTAAGACCAAAAATTCCAGTTGTCTTGTCGTCCTTCCTCTTCTTGTGACTCTTCTCAAAATTTTCAGATCGTTTTCTCTTATCCCCCAATTTTGGATCTGTCAAGGTCGCAATGTATTAATTTTTACTGTCATAGGGAGAGCGTCATGGGATTTCTTCTGCTAGTGTATCCCCTCCCTTAACTCCATTTCGCTTCTCTGATGTATCAACCTGTTGTGGCTCAATTTCTATAGATATTTGATCATCTATGACATGTTGTCTCCATTCTTCGAGATAAAACTGAACAATCGTTTCAATATCTTAAGTATATAATTGAAACTACTTAGCTAGCCACTAGTTCTTAGGGTCTTATCACAGCTATAGAAATATGTGATGATTCCTGACCAAAAATATTAGGATGTTGAGAAATTGTTTGGCAGTCTCCTCTGTTATTCTTGCTTGTTTCTGAATATAACACCTAAGTTCCTCACCTTGTACATAAAATTTAACATTGTTATCTCTTTTTCATTATGGATTCTCCTTATCATACCAAATATTTTGGTATCGTGCTCCTCGGCATGGTACAGGGACATCTGCCCCTTGGTATCCCACCAGTTTTTCCCTTGTGACAAATCAATTTAAAATCAAAATCCACAATTTGTTCGATAAATAGGTTGACCAATTCATCTAGATGTCCACTGCACACTGCTTTGTCACAACAATTGTTTTGGAGGTGCACTGGTTCGGTCGCATCTTCCTCAGCAACTTGTTGGATAAAACTTTGGTAGTGAACTGAACGATAGTGTGATTGATAGAGACAATAGAAAAGCCTCGCTTATCTCTGGATAGATTATACTTCTCCTTCATCCTATTAGTAAGGGTTGTATCCTAGTCCTTTCCAGTGAACAAGGGCGTCAGGTCGACCCCTGCAAGAGGAAGTCTTGTGATGGATGTTATTAGCTTGATCTCTACTAATATGTTGTCATCTATATATAGGAATCCTCCATGAAAACATACCAACAACTACTTCACGCATGTATTCACTTATGTTGTGCGACCATATTTTGGAATATGCATTAACAACAACAATCCATATTTATGCAATCCTCTATCCCACTCCATCGGGAGCACGTGAATAGGTCCATCCTCAGTCTCTTGGATAGTAGTCATATATCACTTCATCTCGATTTCGGGGAACTTCCATAGTTCATGGTCGATAAACCTTATCTTCTTCAAATTTGGGAGAATGCCCATCATCACATGGACTCCTTTTGGTATAGCTGGCAGTTACCAGTTGATATTTGGCATTCTTTCTAATAGTAACTTTAGGTTCCTCCACTGGCCTTAGTGGAATTTAATAAGGAAATAAGATGGCCTACCCACATCATGTTGCCTCAGTGTCATGTGGAGATGTTGTTCTTTGTTTGGGACTAGTTCGACGGCCAGAGCGTTTTCTTCTTGATGGGTCGGGATTCTTCGGCTATAGAACAACTTCTATGATACACAACGGTAGTGAGACAACTTCTGTAGTCTCTTCCTTAATAGGTGTAGGCGGTAGAATATCCATGCCTGATTCTGGAACAGTGCTTGTGCTTGAAACAAAAATGGCCATGCTTCGAGAAAATAACTTCGACTCAAATGGTTGCAGATAGATGGCTCAGTGAAAGAAGTCAGTCAGTTGGATGCAATGGAATGACCAAGATTTGGTGCAAAGATGAAGTAGTTTGATGCATGCGAGAACTTTTTTACTCAAACAGTCCTGCAATAAATGGAGAAGGTGGTGACAAATTTTGTCACACAGAGCAATCTTTCTAATCATGTCAATGAAACCACTAACCAAATCATCACTTTAGTTGTGAGTTCATCAATAGTTATTTTTCATTAATGGAAAATGTGACCAAAAAGCATGCCACTGAAATCTCCCCTTACCTTAAATTAATTGTTAGGAAATTGTCACTTGTGACCAAAATGCATCGTGCGACAACAATTCTTCTCTTGCAATAGACATATAATATGTGACAACAAATTTTTTTTGTGACATACATATAGTCCGCAGAAACAATTTTTTTTTAAAACACTCATAAACTTGCAACAAAAACTCTCATAAACTTGTGACTCTTTTCCTCTTTTTTTTTCCTTCTCTTTTTGAACTATCAGTTGACTGAAGTGCAGTTATCCTAATAAGTATTTATCCAACTTCCATTTGATAATCCCTTGAAGGGTGTAACATCTAACTTCTTTGATTGAACTGCACTTCCCTCGGTGATATGAATGACAACATATGGTCCCAACCAATGTGTTCGAAGCTTTCCAGGATGCTTAAAAAATTTACTGTCATATAGGAGAACAAGATCTCCAATTTGAAACTGCTTATACTTAATATGTCAGTTGTTCCAAACTTTCTCTCGCTCTTTCTCGACATTATGGTGATAGATTTCGATAAAGCGATCTTCTTGTAACAACACTAGTTACAAAAATATTTATTCTATGGAATCAACATTGGTCATCTCAGTGATCACAACTATCCTTAGAATGGGTACAATATATTATAGTGGCACGACAACTACTTATCCATAAACCAATCTAAATGGAGTTTGTCCTGTCAAATTTTTACATGTTGTGCGATAAGCCCATAATAGCGCAGGTATTTTTTGATCCAAATCATCCCTATGAACATTACATATTTTTGTCAATGCATTCTCCAAAATCTTATTGAAGCTTCAACAACACCATTTTCTTGTGTGTGATGTGGCATTATCTTTCGATGATAAATCTAAAATTTCTCAGTTAATTTGTTAATCAGTTGATTCACAAATTGTTTTCCTTGATCGCTTATCAAAATATTTAGGAATCCAAATCGGGTCACTACAATTTTGAACAGAAATCTTGCAGCAGTTGTAGTAGTACAATCCTTTACGGGTGTTACTTAATCTCATTTGGTTAAGTAGTATGTCATACTGATTATATAATGTGCACCCGTTCTTTTTCCTGGTGGATTAATAAGACCCACAAAATCACCATCCCATTTGTCAAATGCTTGTAAAGTCACCTATTTTACTTGTGACATCTCATCTCGTTGTGACAATTTTCTAGTTGTTTGGGAGATATCACATGTTCGACAATGATATCTAGCATCTGCATACAAAGTAGGTCAAACCAATCATGCTTGTAATATCTTGCGCATTGTTGATTTTTCTGCATAATGGCTTCCTGCGACACCAACATGTGCTTTATTCAATACCATTGATCCCTCATGTTCCAAGACACGATGACGAAGAATCTCATTTTGTTCCGTATTGTATAATTGTCCAGCGATCAACTAGAAATATACATCTTTTAGAACTAATTTTTTCTTCTATGTTGTGTTGAATCCTTCTGGTGCATATCCTGTAGTTAATATATGTACAATATCTCTATAGTGATCATCAAACATCTACAATGTAAATAGTTTTGCGTTAAGACGACTATCATCGATATTACTAGGCTCTTCTCCACTTTCTAGCCTCGACATATGGTCTGGTCTTGAATTTAGTCGACTCGGCTTGACAATAATTTCAGAGTCAAACTCTTAGAATAGGAGAATCCATTGAAAAATATTCCCCCCCAACACTGGCTTATTAATCAATATTTCAATGTAGATGGTATGCATACATCTTGAAGTGTCCTCCCAACAAATAATGTCGAAATTTTTGAAGAGCATATACCATAGCAAGTTTCTGTTGTGGTATATTTCTTTTCTGTCGTCGACAATTTTATAATATCAAATGCAATGGGGTGATCAATATAACCTTCTCCTGGCTGCGCAAGTACAATGACCAACGCGATAGATGACACATCAACATGTATGTGAAATTATTTTTTTTCGGTCTAGAAATATCAATATAGGTATTGTAACCATATTATTCTTAAGAACATCCAGACTCTCTTGACATTTCTCATTCCATTGAAACTTGATATCTTTCTTCGGCAATTTTTCCATAGGGGCTGCAACCTCCACATATTCTCTAATGAACTTTCTGTAATACCCTGTATGTCCCAAGGTAGTTCTCAATTGTTTCACTGATGAGGGTGGTCGTAGGTCGACACTAATCACAATCTTGGCAATATCCATCAATATTCCATTACGACAAACCACATGACCCAACAAGATTCCCAAAATGGCACAAAAATGCACTTCTTTAAATTAAGGAAAATCTAAAATTGTTGACACCGATCGAGCATCATTATAAGACTCTCAATGTGATCTTTTACTAGCTTAAATACCATCTTGTCATCAAATTATACTTCAAGAAATTCATGGATGAAATATTTAAAAGCAACTACAACTATTCTATAAAAAATAAGACGAGCATTCTTGAGTCCAAAGGGCATAACCATATACTGGAAACATTCCCATTCCGTTGCAAAGGTTGTTTTGTACATATATTCATTTTCAACCCCGATCAGGTGGTAATTAGAGAACCCATTAGTAAATAAATATATTTCTTGTCCTCCGATGCTCTCCAATATTTAATCAGTAAATGGGGTCAGAATTGGATCATGCAATTGGTATCATTTAGCTTTCTAAAGTCGACATAGATACAAATTTAATCAGTTTTCCCGTCTTGCACTACCATCAGAATAATACATTCAGATTCCCTGACAAGTTCTATAATTCCCACATCTAACATTTTGTCTAATTGTATCTTGACTTTTTCTTTAAATCTCAGATTGAGTCTATATGGTCATTGTTTGATAGGTTTTGTGTATGGATTCAAGGGAATCTACATTTCTCTGAGATCTCCAAAAATTCCCTTCATCTCTAAAAATTTATTGGGGGACAGATTATGTAACTCATGTAATAGGTCTGTAAGCTTTCCTACGGTCTCATCATCCCAGCAGTCTCCAATATTGGCAAATTTCAGATTCTCTGGAGAACCAATATTTTTACTTTATTTATTTTCAAAGGATTCCGAAACTTGTCACTTGATATACCCAATCCTTCCACTACACGAGTACATTCAGACTCAGGAATATTTATGTTGCATGGATCACCATCATCAGGTTCACATGTTATATTGTGGCACTCCATCTAATGTTGAGTTCTCATATTGCTCTGATGGAAACTTGTCATCGAAATAGGAATATCTTCAAAGATCCTAGTTCTAATTACTTGCATAGAAACATCAATTGAAGGATGATCACTAGAAAATTCAAACGTATGTGTGAAGCTGACATCTATCTCTTCTCACTCAACTGTTCCTCGTCGTAGCTCAACCGACATATACCAGTTTCTAGGTATCATGTCCAAAGTGTGTGTATGAACTTATGAACCCATTCCTGTCGTGGAGATGCCTCCCATGTCATGCGACAATTATTGATATGATTAAAAAGATTAGTCAGTGCTGTATATTTTTTACCAGTATAGAGCACCTTTTCTCAAAATAAAACTTCCAACAATTTTCGACATTGAGGCCATTCTGAAATCGACTGCTTATGCGTAACCCACCATCTTACAGGTGTAGCCTTCAATGCAAAATCCAAGGCTAACAAGCGCTAAGGTTAAGATACTTTCTAGATTCAAATTATGTAAGAAAATATTATGGGTTAGGTAAACCTTCATAGGTAGGTAGATCACATACCTCAATACTTATGCATCGCATAAATTTTGTGATTCTTATTCATTTTCACATGGATACTTCATGTAGTTGGTTCTTCCAATTCTCCAAAGATTCTCCTGAATCCGACGAGCAAGAACTAATACTTTTCCAACTGAGTTTCCCATCAAAGGTCAGACTCACATAGTAATCCATCACACAAGTAATATTGTAGTTATGGTATAGATATTCATCTTGTCCTTGACTATTTACTTGCTGGACATATCTATGGCCTTTCAGAGGATCAATTGGTGTGACCACCCTTTTTGTCGGTTTCCTTTGAAATAATTGTTCGAATCTTTGAGGAGGTTCCAATATTGGCCCTTCATTTGGTACAATGACAAAAGTCAACATGTGATTTATGTCGACCAACTCATGGTGACTGTCCAATAAAGCTTCCTTTTCTTTATGGACATCAAATGATATTTTATTTTATTTTGTTAGTCGAACCCTTGGTTGTCCATATGGTACTTCTTGATATCCTCCATTCGCAACACCTCCTCTTGTCACGAAAACAATATTAGGCTCCCTCGGTTCAGTGGAAATTTTCTATATTTTTGGATTAGCATTCTGAGGTGGGTTCTGATTTCCCATGTTTCTATCCTTCCATTTAGCAATTAATTGTGTGAATGATTCAATAGTATGATCCAATGATTTACAATAAAAACATATCGATGTAGGATTAGTGCATTCTCTGGAAAAATTTCCAGGATGTCCACAACTATAACAAATGACTTGGCCTCTTCCATGACCAAATCCTCCTCCTCATCCTCGGCCTCTGCAAAGATCACCTCCCTTCGGTCATAAGATTCTTCCCTCTTCTACAATGTATCCTAAATAAGAAAAAGGTAGAGAGAGAAAAGGAAAAATGAGAGAGAAAAAAGAATATTGTGGTATTTTTGCGATAATTTTTTATCACGAATTTGGAATGAGGTTCTCTTTCTACCATTGGAAAGGTCTCGTTGAGGGATACAACTTTTGTACTTTTGAGATTTGCGTGATTTCTCACGGTTTGGCTGGGGCATGCATTTTTGTAAATATGGGCATGAGGAATCTCGAAAAACATATTTTCAAAGATGCTTCATGAAAAGAATCTTTTAAAGCATCTTTGAGAAGATGCTTTAAAAGATGATTTTCATAAAGCATCTTTGAAAAGATGCTTTTCGAGATTTCTCATGCCCATATTTACAAAAATGCATGCCCCAGCCAAACCGTGAGGAATCTCATGATGATCAAAACACAAAAGTTATATCCCTCGACAAGACCTTTCCAATGGTACCAAGAGATCCCCAATATAACTTCGGGATCAAAAGTTGTCACAAAAATACCATAATATTCTATTTTTCTCTCTCATTTTTGCTTTTCTCTCTCTACCTTTTTCTTATTAAGGATATATTTTGGGCTTGGTAATTACTTATGGTTTAGGGTGTTGTTCCTGAGGGTATTGTGGTGTAGTTTTCTCAGCTTGCATTTGTTCATCATTTTTCATCAGGTATGTGTCGAGTGTCTTCTCCTGTAGAAACTGATATGCCCTACAATATTTCTTGTCGTGTCTCATTGATCGACACAACTTACAATATAGGATATATGGTGCACTTACTATTTTCTGTAAATACAAGCATTCCTTTGACCGATGTCCTCTGGTTTGACAAATTCAACACCAGGACATTCCTTGTGTATTTATTGGATTTGGTGATCTTGATGCAAGATAGTTCATGAATGATGGATATGAATGTTTATGATGGCCTTTAGTTCTTCATCATCTACACCAGAGTTCCTCCTATACTTCTTTTCCTTTCTTGATTGTAATACCCTAGTTGTTAAGCCCCAGACTTATGTTCTCTTGCATTGTGGACTTATGATATTTTATACGATTGTGGAATTTTTCTCCTTCTCATGATTAATTTAATTAAGGACTTATTATTAATTTTTGATAACATGACTTTGTACTTTGGTGCTATTATTAATGTTAATGTTATTACTAGAATCTCTGCTATCTTTGAATGTTGTTAATGGTTGATTAAATAAACAATTGGCTCAACAAAGGAAACTAAATGGGTATGGGGGACCATGGATTCCACAAAGTGATGGCGAATGGGGATGTCCCTAGAACCTTATAACTTATTGTTGAATTAAATTTTTCCATCCCAATTCAATTTTGCACCTTGGTGAGATTAATAATGTTTGTCACTCAAACCTTGTACAAGGAACCCAATTCTTAATAATTATGAACTATGGAGATAATTTTGCATATTGTGCACACCTTAGTGGGATCCTCTTGCCTAGGGAACCCTCCTTGGGAAAATATTCCCTCACATTTATGTGTTTATGGTCATTTATGAGCCCTTTTCCTAGATTTTAGGGTTGTAATCTATTTTCTAGATTCCACTCTTACACCATGCATTGATGATCCTATTTTTGTGCTTCCATGATATTTATAACCCTATTGGATGCCCTCTCTCACCTATTTCGACCTCGTTTATGTTTTGTAACCCCCTTTATGCATTAGTGTGCCTCCATGTGCTCTTCATGGCTCCACTCCTTAGTTTTTGGGTAACTCCTCCTCATGGTGCTAATTCAGAAAAGGGAATATTTTCACTAAGCCACCAATCCACTAATTCAAGTTAATTCTCCATGATGAAGCTTAAACCTAACCTCTCTCTAATTTGGGTTGATCCCTTTGGGTTAGAGTGGTCCTCCTTATCCTATAAATTCATATTCCATCTCCTTGTTGAAGTTAATCTTGAGCTTTAGACCATGTGATTTATGCTATCTAACCGTGTTGGGAATGTTGATATTATTGAGAGTGTGTTGAGAATTAGAGTGAGTCCATTTGTTCCCTTTGCTTCCATTATATTACTCTACTAGTCCAGGTTCTCACACATAAATCTAGGAAATGGGAATGGTGAGCTAGGTTACATCCCATAGGAAGTGGAGACGGACATGAAAGTAGTAGTGGGAAGCATTGTGTCTCTCGAAAGAGGTAGTTTAGAGAGTAGTGACACAAAGCCAGAATCTACCTGTGGATCCATGGTCTTAGCTCAGGGGGTGACCTGTTCAAGCGAGGAAGGCTTGACATGTCTACAGCTGGGAGGAAAGTTGTCCTGCCACAGCTAGTTGCTTATATTTTGAGATAAGTATTTCTCTTATGTTATGTTTTAATTACATTATTTTATTTGGTATATGTGCAATGATGGCTGATTGGTTGTTTGAGTGTTCATGTATTGAATGTCAGGATCTACATGGAGGAAGGATGAATCTCATGTAGTATGTAATTTAGTTTCTATTCTCATTACCTTCTCTCTATTATTCTTCTTCATAACCAGAAATTGTAATTTTGGCTCTATTTTATTAAGAGGGGTGCAACCATATTATCTGGTTCGACCATATTTTCTCATTTATGTGTTGTGAGACCTGTTCCATTGCATCCATAGAATCTTTTCCAGTGAAAAACACCTTTCGTTTCATTGAAAAATATTTCCCGATGACCAAGATATGTTTGTTTTGGTATGATAGCTTTTCGGTGCCAAGATGAGCGCACTTGTCATTTTATTGTAAATCATTTTGTTGCACAATTGTTCTTGGTTGCAGATTTGAGGATAAGAGATGTATTCTATATGTAAAATTAATTGATGGCTGGAGGGTGGCAGCAATACGATCTTATTTTTATTAGTGAGAGATGACTGTAGGGGATAGTCATCGAGAGCCGATTTTGAGGGCTGTAGTTGCAGTCGGTGTTCTTGCTTGCTACTGTTTCTGTGTGACTATAGATTGCAGCCTATGTATGCTCCATGATATGTGTTTTTCCTTAATTTTTATTCTCACTAAAAACACACACATAATAACACCGAAAAAGTAAATTAATTTGCAAATAATCAATGACATCAATACTTGGTTATTTATAAACTATGCTATCAAACAAACCCAAAATACATAAATTAGCTATTCACAATGAATATGATGCTTATAATGTATTATTGATCTTCTTGTTTCAATTACGACCTTTATCTTTCACTTTGGAAATTATTAATTGAGTGTCATAATTAATTTTTTAATTAAGTGGTGTAATTAAATAATTAAGTGTCACAAACTTTAGTTATAATTCAATCTCTAGAATTTAATTTATTTGGGTGAATGGTTAGTCAGATCAATTGTAATTTATCTGAATACATTGTTCTTAAACTTTAGTTAGTATTAATTTTAGCACCTTTGGCCTTATCTCAAGGTTCGGGGACATCACAAGTGGTATCAGAGCTTAAGGTTTCAACACTGTGGCTGTTGGGCCTTTTGTGAAGTTTCAAGTCACCTTGTAAGGATGCACTTGCATTAGATAGCTTGGATGAATGAACCTTAATATAATTTCACATGTGAGTTAGTTAATTAAAATTTTAGATTGAGATGGGTATGGACTTGGAGTTCATCCAGTAAAGAGAAATCTTTGAAGGATTTCTACCCCACCCCTTGTCCAACTAGGTAGATTGTAACTTAGTATTGTTGTCTAGTTACCTTATAAACAAGAAGAAAAGTGTTTTTTTTAATGATAATGAACTTATACTAATTTTTGGTCTACTAACATAATATTATTAATGAACACATTGCAGTTCCCATGATTGATTGAGCAAGTGGTGTGACTACTACAATTGATATTTTAATCAAACCTGTGAAGACTAAGTATTCAACAAGTAAAATTTCAACAGTAGGGAGTCCGATATTGGGGATGGATATTGAGGAAGGACGAAGACCATATAGTCCCGAAGAGGAGTTTTTTGAGGGAAGAAGGTCAATCAGACATAAGATGAGAAGTGAACTATTAATCTTAGAGGATTCAGAAAGGAAGTATAGAGAGGATAATGAAAGAATAATTCATACCCAATAGCATATTATGAATGATATAAAATCCTTGAAGACCATCCAAAGATCCACTGAAAAGAGTCATAAAAGAGGCTATGTGAGGTGTAGATCATCTTCAAGGAGACCTTATCACTCAGAAATAAAGAAGGGGTATGCATCAAGCAATATAGAGAGCAGTCCTAAAAGATCTCCAGTGAGATACAAGAAGAGAAGGTTTACCCAGGATGAACTAGTAGGAGAGTTGAGAAGAATCAAGCCCCCAACTTTTGAAGGAGAAGTAAAGCAAGGATAATATGTCGAAGCATGGTTGATAGGACTTAGGAAATTTTCCCATTTGCATCGGTATACACCTAATATGGAGGCAAGAGTATCCATATACCATCTGCAAGGTAAATCATCTATCTAGTGGGATCAACTCGTTAAGTTGAAAGACATCGATGAAGACAAAATATGTTGGAGGAAGTTTAAGAAATACTTTCAGAAAGAATACCTCTCTGAGCACTATTATGACATTCGAGGGAGGAATTATTTGAGCTTAAGTTGGGAAGCATGACTATGGAGGCCTATGAGAAAAAGTTTCTAGAACTTTTGAACTATGCGGACTTCATCAAATATTAGAAGGTAAAGATTCAAAGGTTCCTAAGTGGCATTCCTGAATCTTATAGAGATAAAATCTAGTATGATAGACCAAAGAACCTTAAGGATACCATTTGGAAGGAAAAACACTTATATGAACAAAATAAGACCAAGGCCCTATATCAGAAGAATTGGAAGGATATGAAGAATAACAAGCAGGAGCGGAGAAAGAAAGGTTTCTAGCATTCAAAGTTCAGAAACAATAATTATTACCAACAAGGACAATCAGAGGAATATCCTTTAGGGAAAATACCACCTCTGGAATGTTGGATATGCAATGAAAATCACTTTTCTAGTCAGTTCCCACGTAAGAAAAATAACCTTCACAACATTCAAGAGGCTTCAAATGTTGGAGATGTAGGTGGAAGTGTAAAAGGATCTATGAAGTCCTAGATGGGAGGCAAGCTGACCACCAATCCCGAATGATTGAAGTAACAGGTAAGATTTCTAATAAAACCATAACTATTTTGATTGATTTGGGAGCTAGCAATAGTTACATTTCACCTAATCTTGTTGAGAAATGTCATTTAAAGAAAAGTCAACTTGAAACAACAAGTCTAGTATAGCTAGCTACAAGATCCAAGAGGAAAATCACTGAATTTGTAAAAGTGTGTCCTTTAGAAATGAATGCAATGAAAACCTTTGAAGACTTAAACATCATACCCTTGGGGCCATATGATGTATTGATTGGTATGGATTGGTTGGATGCACATCATGCAGTTTTGGATTTCCATAATAAACTTATACTTGTTTGGATGAAGAATGGAACCAAGTGACAATAAAAGGAATACCTAGACCCATATCCCTGAGGCAGATCACAACTCTAGAATTGAAGAAAAGTCTTAGAAAGGGATGCTAATTATATGCAATTCATGTGGAAGAATCAAAACAAGGAAAAGAGCAGAGTTGCACGATTATCCAATACTACAAAATTTCGCAGATATATTTCAAGAACCACCAGGAATACCTCCTAAGAGGGACATTGATTTTTCTATCGACTTGGTTCTGGGTACCTTCATCCAAATAACCTTATAGAATGAATACTCCAGAGTTAAAGGAATTACAAATGCAGTTAGAGGAGCTACTAAAGAAGGGGAGCTCCTATGTTATTTATGAAGAAGAAAGATGGAACTCTAATACTTTGCATAGATTATAGACAATTGAACAAAGCGACGATTAAAAACACGTACCCCTTACCAAGAATTGATGACTTGTTTGATCAATTGAGATGAGCCAATGTGTTTTCAAAAATAGATTTGAGGTCGGGATACCACCAAATTAGAATTAAGAATGAGGATATCAGTAAGAAAACATTCATAACAAGGTATGGACACTATGAGTTCACAGTAGTACCTTTTGGTTTAACAAATGCACCTGTAATATTCATGTGTTTAATGAATGGAGTATTCATAAAGTAATTAGATAATTTTGTGATTGTATTCTTGGATGACATCCTTATCTATTCCAAGACAAGGGAAGAGCATGAATAACATCTAAGACTAGTGATGCAAGTGTTTAGAGAACATCAATTGTATGCCAAATTAAGCAAGTGTTCATTTTATCAAGGAAGAATCCATTGCCTAGGGCATATCATATATGAAGAAGGTGTTACAGTAGATCCTGAGAAGATAAGAGTCATTATGGAAAGGTCAACACCTAAGAAAATATCATAAATCAGATACTTCATGGGGTTAGTTGGATACTACCGAAGGTTCATCGAAGGATTCTTGAAGTTAGCTCATCCTATCACATCTTTGCAAAAGAAAAGTGTGAAGTTTGATTGGACTTCTAAGTGTGAAGATAATTTTCAAAAACTTAAGGAACTGCTTACCAGTGCACTAGTGCTAAAAATTGTGGACCTCGAAGGAAACTTTGTTATATGCGTAGATGCATGAAAGCAAGGCATTGGTGGAGTATTAATGTAGGATGGACATGTGATCAGTTATGAATCTAGAAAGTTGAAGGAACATGAGCAAAACTATGCCACCCATGACTTAGAGCTTGCAGCTATCATCCATGCTTTGAAGACGTGGAGACATTATCTAATGGGTAAAAAGTTTGAGTTGAGAATTGACCATGATGGGTTAAAATACTTGTTTGAGCATCCTAATTTGAATGCAAGACAAAGGAGGTGGATGGAGTTATTATGTGAATATTACTTTGACATCAAGCATATCAAAGGTAAGGAAAATAAAGTAGCCGATGCGATTAGTAGGAAGATGCATGTGATGCATGTAGCAGCTATCAGGACTAGCACATCATATTTGAAGGATAAGATCATTGAATCCAATGTTACAGATGAACTTTATCAACAGGTGAAAGAAGGGTTGAAACAACAGAAAATTCCACAAAAATTTGATAAGTATAAGTTTAAAGAAAATGGGATACTCATGCACAGAGATAGAGTTTATGTGCCTGATGTTGGAGATATAAGGAAGATGGCTATGAAAGAAACACATGATGTCCCTAATGTCGGACATTCAGGTTACCGAAAAAGAGTAGAAATAGTAAGGAAACAATACTATTGGCCAGGGATGAAGAATGATGTTGCATAATATATAGCTAGGTGCATGGAATGTCAAAAAGTTAAAGTTGAGCATTAACATCTAGCAGGATTGTTGCAACCCTTGCCTATACCAGAATGGAAATGGGATGTAGTGACGATGGGTTTCATCACCAAGTTACCTAAGACGAGATTGTAAAATGATGCCATTATGGTTGTGGTAGATAATTTGAATAAGGAAACACACTTCATTCCAATAAAGACAACTCACAAAGCAACTAACATTGCAAACATTTACATGAAAGAAGTAGCCAGATTGCATGGTATTCCGAAGGCTATAGTATCAGATAGAGATTCAAAATTTACTTCTAACTTTTGGAAAAGATCGTTCGGAGGGTTTGGTACACGTCTAAACATGAGTATAGCATACCAGCCTCAGACAGATGGATAAACAGAAAGAGTTAACCAAGTAATTGAAGATATGTTAAGGATGTATGTGATGGATCAACCATCTAAGTGGGACGATTATTTACACTTGGTGGAATTTGCTTATAATAATGGATATCACTCCTCTTTGAAGATGAGTCCTTTTGATGCCATGTATGGAAGGAAGTGTAATACTCCCATCAGTTAGGATAACCCAACGGATAGAGTCATTGTTGGACTAGAATTATTAAAGGATACGGAGGATCAAATGGTTAAGATAAATCAAAATCTAAAGGTAGCTCAAGACAGGCAGAAAATTTATGTAGATCAAAA
This sequence comes from Pseudotsuga menziesii, assembly GCA_001517045.1. Lineage (NCBI taxonomy): Eukaryota > Viridiplantae > Streptophyta > Pinopsida > Pinales > Pinaceae > Pseudotsuga > Pseudotsuga menziesii. The sequence continues at coordinate 124,294 of LPNX010528416.1, forward strand.
TAGGACTGCTAGATAGTTTCAAGTTCGGGATCATGTATTTTTGAAAGTCATGCCAAAGAAGAGTTCCTTAAACTTGGGAAATTGCTCTAAGCTAGAAACCATATATTGTGGACCTTTTGAGGTCTTAGCTAAGATAGGACCTGTTGGTTATGAGTTGGCCCTACCCGCTTGCATTAGAGTACATAATGTGTTTCATGTATCTTTATTGAAAAAGTATATACCTGATACTAACCATGCAATTGATTGGAATGTGATCTAGGTAATTAGAGTGCTTTTATTCTCTCTCTCTCTCTCTCTATATATATATATACATATAGGTATGTATATATATATATATACATATATATATATATATATAT
>LPNX010528416.1:125275-194109 GCA_001517045.1 Pseudotsuga menziesii
CCAATCATTTATTATCGCCAGAAGTTGGTTGAGTTGGTTATTGCATGGGATGGGCAAGGTATGGCAGTCCAAATTCGAATGGGAGAAGCCATCAGTTTTTGGGAAACACGATTTTGACTTATGGGGAAAGTTATTGCCCAAAAATGCTACCCATTCCCTCATGCATTGGGGTGTTTGTCTTTCCCCACGTTTTTGGAGCTCCTGGCATTTTGCATTCACGTTTTTCATTTTCCTCATCATTTTCTCCGATTCACGTGATCTCTCTTAGGTAGCTAGAGCTTCCTGTGTGTATCCATCCATTATTTTGGTTGTTTATCTCATTTTTCCCATGGATGGGAGGTAGTTTTTGTAATTCCCAGGGATTCAGTTGTCTCCCTCATGTTTTCCTGTCATTTTCCTCATTTTCCATGCCTAGGAAATTCATTTTTGTGTTGCTAAGCAAACAACCACCAAGGATTCACGATTTTGGGGTTCATAGCAGTCATTTTGGCTCATAGAATTCCTAAGATAGTTGATTAATTCAAATTTCTCACCAATGGGTTGATTTCCCTATTTTACCAACTCCTTTTGTTGCCTTAACCATTTTTATTCAATTCCATAATTTTGCAATTGCTGTGTATGCCTCTATTGCTTTGGACTGAATTGATTTGGGAGTGGAAAGAGGGTATGAAATAACTTGATAACACTGGTGTGAGAAGGAATCTCACAGAAAGATCTAGGGGGATGGTTTTATTCTTTGCACACCCTGAATAGCACTAGAAGGGAAGACATATCCTGAGGGACTGTGTAGCAGAGAAGGGGATGCTTCCTCGTGTTGGGTGTGTAGATGTTTTAGAAGTCAGCTAGATTTGGTGCAGGTGTCCATAGCTATGGGGTTGAGCTCACTAGCTTAGTATTCATCCTTTCCAGCTCCTTTGCAGCCTGATAAACCCAACTATGTTGGCTTCGCTGAGTTTTTGTTGTATCCTTAGCTATGTGTGAGTCTGCCGATGTTCTCTTATTCCTTGTGGGAATCATGCTAAGCTTGGGGGTGGCAGTGCTGCTAAGAGATTGATGAGCACACTGGCCTATGGTTTGGTGTAATGTTGCAGCGATGTAGCTGGTTGCGGGACAAGCTTCTCCTAAGATAAGTCTCTCTTGTCTATTTTATCTCTGCATTTGTATTTTCTTAATGATAAATGATGAACATGTTAAATGCTATGAATAAATGTATTTTGCTTCCGATGTATGTTAATGAATTATGCGTCTGTGCGTGTTTTTTCTTCAAAGCATTTTATATTAACCTAAATGAGGCTATATTTCCCAGATTAGATAGCTAGCATCTATGTTAGTCGCTTCCTCTCCGCTGAGTAGAGGGGTGGGGACGTGACATATATATATATATAGTTTTGGTTCCTCCAGAGATAAACAAAAATATTCCTTAGGCCTTTTTCGATGGGGAAAGTCAAGGGGCCCCTCCATTGGGAGGATCGAGAGGAGTGCTTTACCTCTCAGACAATCATAAGCTCCAAGCAAGGTTTGCTCCAGGACATTGTACCAATAACAAGACATAACTTGTTGCACTTCACTTGGTTCTGAATTTGGCCATAAACAACAATATACCTCAATTGCAAGTGTTCGGGGATTCCAAAATGGTGGTTGATTGGGTGAATAGGAAGATTCAAATTAATGTCCCACATTTACAACAACTACTGAACACTATCATAAGGCTGTTGGAATTCTTCACAAGTTTCATAATATCTCACATTTACAGAGAGCTGAATATGGAAGCTGATGGACTATCCAAGCTAGCTCTGCTATTGGATCCAGGAAAACTGGAGATAGAGGAAATTTCAGGAATTTGAACTCAATTACTAAAGTTTTAAATTGTGCCAATGAATATGTATAAAGGACATACGATAACAACACTTAACATATGAGACTCAATATATTTTTTGTCAAGTTTTGTAAGGCATAGCCTGGATATAGAACTTATATTCTTGGATAACCCAAAAGAAAAATTACAAGAATTTTGTGATGTAAGGATTTTGGTTCTTTTGTAATGAAAGTTCCTCTGGAACATTTTATAGTCATTCTTTATTTAGAATGGCATAAATTTTCCTATTGAAATAATTAGTACCATATTCATACATACATACATACATACATACATACATACATACATACATACATACATACATATGTATGTATGTATGTATGTATGTATGTATGTATGTATATGGTACTAATCATGTGATTGAATGGATTATGATTTAGGTGGAACCAGAAGGGGATTTTCCGGTACAACCTATTGCCATTTTGGGCAGCAAGGTCAAGCTGCTTTGGAATTGAGAAATCAGGCAGGTAAAGGTCCAATGGACCCATTACAGTCCCGAGGATGCCACTTGGGAGCTGGAGGATACCATGAGGGAAGCATACCCTCATCTATTTTGAAATTTTGTGGCATGTATGTAATATGGATCGAAGACGATGCATTGTTTAAGGGGGAGGGAGACATAATACCCCAGTTGTTAAGCCCCAGACTTATGATCCTTCATGTGACTTATGTTCTCTTGCATTACAGACTTATGATATTTTATACGATTGTGGAATTTTGATCCTTCTCGTGTTTAATTTAATTAAGGAATTATTATTAATGTTTGATAACATGAATTTGTACTTTGGCGCTATTATTAATGTTAATGTTATTACTAGAATCTCTGCTATCTTTGAATGTTGTCAATGGTTGATTGAATAAACAACTGGCTCAATAAAGGAAACCAAATGAGTATGAAGGACCATGGATTCCACAAAGTGATGGGGAATGGGGACATCCCTAGCACCTTATAACTTATTGTTGACTTAACTTTGTCCATCCCAATTCAATTTTGCACCTTGGTGAGATTAATAATGTTCATCACTCAAACCTTGTACAACGAACCCTATTCTCAATAATTATGAACTTTGGAGATAGTTTTGCATATTTTTCACACCTTAGTGGGCCCCTCTTGCCTAGGGAACCCTCCTTGGGAAAATATTCCCTCACATTTATGTGTTTATTGTCATTTATGAGCCCTTTTCCTAGTTTTTAGGGATGTAAGCTATTTTCTAGCTTCCACTCTTACACCATGCATTGATGATCCTATTTTTGTGCTTCCATGATATGTATGACCCTATTGGATGCCCTTTATCACCTATTTATACCTCCTTGATGTTTTGTAACCCCCTTAATGCATTAGTGTGCCTCCATGTGCTCTTCATGGTTCCACTTCTTAGTTTTTGGGTAACTCCTCCTCATGGTGCTAATTTGGGAAAGGGAATCTTCTCACTAAACCACCACTACACTAATTCAAGTTAATTCTCCATGATGAATCTTAAGCCTTACCTATCTCTAATTTGGGTTGATCCCTTTGGGTTAGAGTGGTCCTCCTTATCATATAAATCCATATGCCATCTCCTTGTTGAAGTTAATCTTGAGCTTTAGACAATGTGATTTATGTTATCTAATTGTGTTGGGAATGTTGATATTATTGAGAGTGTGTTGAGAATTAGGTGGAGTCCATTTGTTCCCTTTTCTTCCATTATATTACTCTACTAGTCCAGGTTCTCACACAGAAAGCCAGGAAATGGGAATGGTGAGCTAGGTCACATCCCATAGGAAGTGGAGATGGACAAGAAAATAGTAGTGGGAAGCATTGTGTCTCTTGAAAGAGGTAGTTTAGAGAGTAGTGAGACTAAGTGAGAATCTACCCGTGGATCCATGGTATCAGCTCGGGGGTGACCTGTTCAAGCGAGGAAGGCTTGATGGTGTCTATGACAGGGAGGAAAGTTGTCTTGCTGCAACGAGTTGCTTATATTTTGAGATAAGTATTTCTCTTATGTTATGTTTTCATTACATTATTTTATTTGGTATATGTGCAATGATGGTTGATTGGTTGTTTGAGTGTTCATGTATTGAATGTCAGAATATTCATGGAGGAAGGACGAATCTCATGTAGTATGGAATTTAGTTTCTATTCTTGGTACCTTCTTTCTATTCTTCTTCTTCATAACCATAAATTGTAGTTTTGGCTCTATTTTATTGAGAGGGGAAAAAACATATGAAACATATGATCTGGTTCGACCATATATGCTCATTTCTTTGTTGTGAGACCTATTCCATTGCATCCAGAGAAGCGTTTCCAGTGAATAACACCTTTTGTTTCATTGAAAAATATTTTCGGATGACCAAGATATGTTTGTTTTGGTCTAATAACTTTCTGGTGCCAAGATGAACGCACCTATCATTTTATTGTAAATCATTTGGTTGCATAATTGTTCTTGGTTGCATATATGAGGATGAGGGATGTATTATATATGTAAAAGTAATCAATGGATGGAGGGTGGCAGCCATACGATTTGATTTTTATTAGTGAGAGATGACTGTAGGGGATAGTCATCGGGAGCCAATTTTGAGGGTTGTAGTTGCAGCCGGTGTTATTGTTTGCTATGGTTGTATATTGCAGCCTATGTATGCTCCATGCTATGTGGTTTTCCTTACTTTTAGGCTCACTAACAACACACACATAATAACACTGGAAAAGTAGATTAATTTGCAAATAATCAATGACATCAACACTTTGTTATTTATAAACTATGCTATCAAACAAACCCAAAATACATAAATTAGCTATTCACAATGAATATGATGCTTATCATGTATTATTGATGTTCTTGTTTCAATTACGACCTTTATCTTGCACTTTCGAAATTATTAATTGAGTGTCACAATTAATTTTTTAACTAGGTGGCGTAATTAAATAATTAAGTGTCGCAAAATTTAGTTATAATTCAATCTCTAGAATTTAATTTATTTGGGTGAATGGTTAGTCAGATCAATTGTATTTTATTTATATCCATTGTTCTTAAACTTTAGTTAGTCTTAATTTTAGCACCTTAGGCCTTATCTCAAGGTTCGAGGCCATCACATTGATATCCAGTATTTGCAAGGTGAGGTTGGAAAGCTGCGACTATATCTACATCATTCTTGCACTAGTTTCTCCGACTAGTGAGTCCTCCAACTTCTTATCAAGATCAAGAGCATCGTTCTGTGATATAATATTCTGTTACATGAAAGGAACCTGGATATGCGGTAGCATCGCCGCAATAAACCATTCTTTATCTTGGACATCTGACATCTGAAAACTCACTTTAGCCATCACAGTTCTAAATCTTTTGTCGAATCCCCAAATAGACTTGGTCAGTAACTGCTTGATCTCTTTTAACTCTGTAATGCATTACAACTCATATTTATGCTTCTTGAACTCTTTTATCAGTCCCGTCTGAATTTGATCTAATGATTTATGAGGGATTCCTGCTGAACCATAGAGAATATCATATACCAGTTAAGTAGATGACCTATAAGGGTTGTGGTCATCTGGATTTTTTTTTATCCTCATCTTGGACTTGTCGCATCGTCCATACAACTTTGCATAGGAACCAATGTTGCTCAGGGTCCTCTAAACCATTCCCATTAAATATCGGTAACTTTATATCATTTCCATCGATTATGTTTACTCTTGGTATTAGTGAATTAAATGTTCTGCTAGTAGGACTTCCTTGAATGCTATTCCCACTATTATTGTTATTATGATTGACAAAACCACTCAATGATGTGTTTCCAGATCTTAGCTCGAGTTCTGGAGATGTATGTGGGGTCACGGGTATGTCATAATATTGATCTGGATCTAGTACCTCTTCTTCTTCTTCTTCTTCCCCATATATTAGTCGATATTCCTCTTCTTCATCACAATATTCTCCATCGAGATGTGGTGTCAATTCGTAGTCTTTTATTTCGACCTCGCTGCAACTTCCTCTCCCGGTTGCATACCTTCTTCTCTTTCTTGATTGAAATATTCTTCCACTTGTTAGGAGACCACCTTCTCGCTCAATATCGCTGCCAATAGGAAACATCTCAGCTTATTCTCATCCATTCCGGCTCACAATATTTCTTGCGACATTACCCCTGTTCCCCATGCACAAATATTTATCCATTGGACTCCATTCTCAGGATCCCTTTTTCACATACCAACATCTTTATCCACAACTTCAAAGATTTCAAATAACAACCTCTAGGTTCTTGAAACAACTCTCTTTCCATTTCACTGTATGACTTTATCGTATCGACTACAATCTCTGCTATATATCTCTCTAGAATACTATTAACCTAGAAGTTGACAACCATAGATATAGGATTACTAACTCTTTTCAACCGTTGGATCAACTGAGGGCTCCACTTTGTAGGTTCTCCTCCTTGAAAATTTTTCTTCTTGGTTGCTATCTTTGACAACCATTCATGTAATACGATAAAGAACTCACAAATGAAAATCTCATGAATGTTTGTGTAAAGGTATCGATCCAACCATTATATCGGGCTCAATCACGATCTTTTACTTTCTTCTTATGCAAACTCTTGTGCTTTATATTCAACTCAGTCTTGAATTTCTGGTTTTGTCGGGTACCAAAACATATCCCTGCCACAATGACTCAGGTCCCAACAACAAAACCATTTATTGTTGTGCTTTCCCATCGACCCAAGTTCATATCCCTTGTTCGTCAACAAAGCAAAAATATCGTCCCGACAAAGTATAACCCTGTCGGAAACACCTGCGATGTAGATGAGGTGTCACCCAAGATATCTATGGGAACTGATAGAACCAAGTTTCTGCCGTGATGTCAGTGGATTTTCTTATCATAGCAACATCAGGTCACTTGACCGAAACTAGGGAATAACCTTCTATCTTCATACATATATCATTAAAGAATATAACATATTGATCCCTCGGCATACATAAACAACATGTAGTCTCTGTTATAAAAAACACACTAACATTTCATACCATTTATATCATTAGATGTTCGACACACTTAAATAGATTCATTCATGATAGATATCAATTCAATCATACACACAGTTATCAAACACACAAAGACACTGAGCTTAACGTCGAAACCCATCTGGGAAAACCACAAAGACGCTCTCCATCTGACATGAGTGATATTTAAACACCTTTGGTCTACGCACATATCCTATAGACTTTCTTTAGATCTTTTTTTACAATCAATGACTTATTTCCCCATCTCATACTCTCTGGTTTTGGTCTCTCTTTCTTCTTTCTTCTTTCTCTATTCTATTTTATTCTATCTTATTCTCTACTCTCTATCATTTATCATCCGCACACAACTTGGTATATACAAATCCATCCTATATGCACACACCTTAGTAATACAAGTACACACCTAAATAGCGACAACTCAACAAAGTTGCAAGCACGAATTTCAACATTTTATATGTGCACCTACAAATATTGGTTGAGAATGTTTCTATTTTGTAATCAATATACACTATAAATAATAGATGTAAAATTATAGTCTTAATTAAGTTAATTTTACTAAGAAGAATACTCTTGAAACTTAGTGATTGGAAGCTGACCATATCAAGCTACCCTTGGGTATAAGGAAAGGAGATTATTTGTTTATCATGATTATTGTTTTGAGCTAAGTACTTCTACCATTTTTTGCAATGAGTTTCTTGCTCATACTTGGTTTTCCATTCATTTATAATAAATTGTGGTATGTTATATAGAGAGGTTTTAGATATTGAATAGAGAATAAATATTAAAATAATGGTGAAATACATTAATATAGTATATGTAGTTAGTATTGGTTTATTTGAGTTGTTTTTAGTATTTTGTTACCATGATAAGATTATTTATGTTATTGCTTTATGTTATCAAAATTTTTATTTGAACAAAATTTCTAAACAAGTTAATATATATTATGGATTTATTTGAACAAAATGTTTAATAATAATGATATACTTAATTTAAGTATATACGTATATGTTTATTTTTTCTCTATCACTTATAAGATAATTTTTTTTCTTTTTTATTAAATGATTATATTTTTTAATTGTAAGATTGAACATTGTAAAATTGAAAATTGGATGAGTTCTTTTTTATATGGTTAACTTTTATTTTTATAGACTTGTTTAAGTGTTTGATAATTTATTTGATATTTTTATTAGGTCAAAATTCGTAATTAACATTAACAAATTTGAATTAAAGACTATCCACTAAATATGAAAAAATGTTGAAATGTTTCTCTCTATACAATGATCAATTTCATAGTGTTATCCCCTCCATGAATACTCTTTCCATGTGCACTTACTCCATGCACTTTGTCATATCTTATTAGATCTTAAACGTCACATATATTTTCATTTTATCTTGTTTAACTAACAATGTTCCATGTATCTTTGATCACCATCAACCTACACTATCTTATATTAACACACTCTTCTGGTCCATCTTTACCTTTCATCAAAATGAAACAAATGTGTGAATATTGATAATTACCAACTAAGGATTTAGAAATGAACACCATGGTTGTGAGCTCTCATATGCAAAGCCACTTTCTAAGGGGTTCCTCTACATTAATCATAAGAAAGATTTAATTGTTCAAGTTAGATGGTGTTGAAATAAAATAGTATTCTTCAATAAAAATGGAAACTATGAAAAAAAACCTTAAAACTTGATGAAGTCACTTTAAAATAATACTTATCCCTTACACTTAAATAAGCATAAGTGAAGTTTTCACAATTAGTAAGATAGTAATTATGGACTAATTACTCATAAGTTGAGAGGTTAATTATGTATAAGATTGAATAACTCATACCAATGAGAATTTATTTAAATAAATCTTTATGTTTGGGAATGTCATAAAAAATCATAAATATAACAAGAGACATGTGGTGGCAATGTCCTCGAGATTGCCACAACAACTTTGGGGCTAGATGCTTGCGTCTAATTTTTTTTTACCGGGCATCATTAAACATTTAATAATAAGAAACATATCATAAGTAGAAATTCACCGTGCATCGTTAAACATTTAATAATAAGGAACAATTATAGCCTCCACTAACTTTAAGCCAAAGCACTTCAATTTGCAAGCACAATAGAAGTGTATTTGAAACGCTACACATAAGTAAGTAGAACAAAATTAAAATGTAGCAATTACAATTATTATATTTAAACACTCTTAACCACTTCAAACTCGTGATCCAACCAATTGTTACCCCTCACGGAACTTTCTACATTTTACAGGAATAGAATGCAATGGGATAGCAATCAAGGGCAATAAAAAACAATATGTAGATAAATAGCAACAAATCTCTATATAGGCAAGACATTATTTGTTAAGCTACACTTTATAGCAGAAATAGTTCATCCATTTAGCTAACTTTTTAATAGTTAGAAGAGATTATGCCATGTTTCCTCCAATAGATCTTGTCCCATTGCATACATGCTCTTGGCAAGGCTTTTCTATTTTGAAACAATAGTGCCATCGCCATTTCAAAAGATGGAATACACAGACCAGCACCAATCACTTTTACATCTTTCCAACTCTGCTAAAGGGATTTAAATTTTAAATTTTAAACATTTCTTTTAGAGAAATAATATCTTTAACAAATTATTATAAAATATGTTTTAAAGAATATTTACTTTAAAAAATGACTTTAAAGTTTAAATATTATATACTCCAAATTAAATAAAGAAAAAAAATTAAAGTTGTAAACTTAATGCTAGAGCATCTTCCTACATGAGCTACTCCACAACAAGTCAAGAGAATCTTCAATTTCAAAGTTCTCACACTAAAAAAAATAAATTGTAAGCCATATTTCAATAGTGATGAATTATTGGTCAGCTTTTTCAAAGATTGAGGTTCCTCATAGACATAATGCCATGTTTCCTCCAATAGGACTTGTCCTGTTCTAGACATGCTCTTGGTAAAGCTTTACTCTTCAAGAAAACTTTGCAATGTTTCATTATTAGGCGCCCATGTCTTCAACATAACTTTGGAAGCTCTACAACAACATTTGTTCCATTGGTCAATGTAACCGATGTAACCACTTTGGAAGCTTTGCAACAAAAACTGTTCAATTTTTATTACAAATTTTCATTTTTCAATTTGATCAATATAACCACTTGTTATTTTGCTAGTAACTATCTAAGTGAATAAAATAATTAAAAAAGAGAAAAGAATAATAATTTAACCTTGCATTTGGTTGAATGCAATAACCATTTGGAAACTAAAATGCACATGCTGCATTTATTCATAAGGGAACTCAGTTACAACCTTGGTTGTAACTTGTGAATGAGACATTACTCCAAGACCAATTGTCCAGCACAAATTCAACATGGTGGTTGTTTAGCACAATGGACATTACTGCGTCCGACAAATCCTTCAACCTCAAACTACCGTTGAAAAGGTAGCGAGTGGCCAAATCACTCATGGAGAAATCCAAAACAATCTTCACATATTGCCCCCCCCCTCTATCGTTCCCAGCTGGGTTCTCATAAATGTATTTATCCATCAGCAACGCAAGCAGCAGGTGTCTACCGTTGAACAATTGGGCGCCTAGCCCAAAATGCAAGAGACCCAACACGCTAAGCTCCTCAATACTCATATATACAAATGTGAGAACACCATATCTGGAACAGAGATGACATATAAGCTTCACAACATTCTCGAGGGCCATGCATTGATTGCTATATTCTTCCTTAACCCTGTTATTCATGTCATCATCACAAAACTGAGAGACCATTGTGCTCACTGCTTTACATAGAGGATATATGGTCAATGGTTTTTTGTCACTACCTGCCTATAAAAAAAGACTCGATCTGGTTTTGCTGCACTTGTTTTGTGGTTTTAGTTGGGAGGTTTGATATACTCCTCATCCGCGTTTTGGTTTGTTGCAGGTTGTAGGGTCCTTCTGGCATGGTTCGTGGGTCTCCCAGGTGGCCATGCATTACCCTTTATGAGTAAGCTCTGTTGTAACGAGTTGAAAACTCGTTTCTTCTTTGTGTGTGGGTGTTATGACAGAGTGTGAAGTTTGTCGTTGGATGAGTGCTTGGTTTGGGTTTTAATGGTTTCGATTGGAAAATGGATCGTTTGTAATTTCTTGTAAAGCATCCAGAGATGCATTTATCATTTGTGGTTTTTGGTTGGGTTGGTGCCTTTGGTCCGAGATTGTTTGGAATCTATTTCTATAGATGAATACTCTGTTTGATTAATGTTGGCCATGGTGTATATTAAAAACTCTGTTTTTTTGGTTAATGTGTTGGGTTTGAAAGAATGGTTCCATCACCATTGCATGCAATGGTGCATGTGTAATTATTACCATTTATCAACCCTTCAAAATATGAAATAAGACACTGATCTCTATGAAAAGAGCCTTCATTTAAATTTTGCAAAAGAAGAAATAATATGTTTGACTCTCCATAATTAATGAAATGTTGCTCAAGCAATAGGCAACCGTATGTAATATTCATCTTAAAATCATTTCCATTTTCATTTAAACTTGATTCTCCATTACTGAATAATAATTAAATCTTGTATCTTGAGTTCTAACATTTGGTAGCTACATATTCACAATACTTACATCAACAATTATTCCAACTCCATTAAAATCGCAATTGCAAGAAATCACCACTAAAAACAATTTTGGTACTTCTGAATTGCAAATAAAGACATATATCATGCAAAATAGCCTCGAAGCTCTTCTAAACATTCTTCTCAAAATTGTATGTAAGACTCAAGGTAACATAGTCAAAGTGATACATAGTATGCATGGTTTATACCTTGTATTACAACTTTGGCATTTCTCAAACTCCATTAAGAGATAACACAATCAAATGTATTATTTAGCTATCATATATTTCAAACATAATCTTATTTTGAGCCCACAAGATAGGAAACAAATTTTGACAACTAGTATACAAACTTATATCAACATTTCTACTTTTCAACCGAATCTCAAGAGTGTATTCATGCATCACGACCTTACATGGTTTCAAAACATCAATTCGATACTCACATGATACATCCTTCCAAATTGTACATTGAATCTTTAAAGAGACATGATTGAGACAATCTTATTGCATACATGATTTGTATCGTATATTATAGATTTACTATAGTTCGTATCAAAGAACAAACAAAGTAAAATATGTCTTATATCCATTAAACACTTTAGAATGAAGACTCATTTCAATCCTACAGGAGGGCCTCTTTAGAATGAAGACTCATTTCAATCCTACATGAGGGCCTAAGTCTTCAATGTTTGCATTCAACTTATGTCAATGGTTCAATATGTAAGGAAAACTTGATTGAAAAGTGTATTCAAAGCGCGAAGGTATATCAATTCTGAAGCTTCACTTCTCACAACACTACGAATGTATCATATATGTTCCTTCATTGATCCTTCAAAATTAATATCCCCATTCAACAAAATAATTAAAAAAATAAATCATGAACAGGATTCAAAACCAAGTTTGAATTCACGCTTTCAACGTTAATGCAAAATACAGCATTGGAGAAGGTTGAAATGACCTACAGGGTATATGCATTGAGCCGAAACTTACAATTCCTCATTTTATTTGAACCTTTCTCAAACGAAGACAACTGACAGTAAAAGCTGCAGGTCATAAAATAGGGTTTCCCATAAATGTCAACTTTGTATTTACAGTTGATAAATATAGATGGAGATCCTAACAAGGGAGTTTCATTATATGTTTGTGGCTTGCATCCGGGCTATTTAAGTAATTCAAATTTTATAATTTCTAGAGATTGATATGTATAAATTCATAAAAATTCAAATGGATCAATGCAAAGTTCGAACCCCTCGAACTTCATTTCCTGAACTGAAAATAACAAAAGGAACGAGGAGAGTTAAGAGACTACAAACTCATTTCCAAAAAATTATCTCAACAACAAGAGAACTCAAACCAAACAAGAATTGTAACCAATTCTTTTCCTCATTTCACATAAAATTTCCACCATTTACAGTTGCAATAAAAAGCTTCAAAATTTTAACCAAACAACTGGTTTTCAAGCAATAGTTTCGAAGGATAGGGAAGGGAGAAAATGCATGCAAACTAACAGTCAAATAGAGCCATAATAGCTATTATGCAAATTCAGCATTTGATATTGATTCTATAATGAGTTTACATACCTTTCCAATCTTCCAAGAACCTCTTATGAGCCATAGCAAGTGGTTTCAGTTCTCCAATATGTAAACCAAGAAACAAAACTCTAGGCTAAATGATAAAATTTACCTCAAAGACAGGTGAAAAGCTCAAGAATTCACATTAAATGTTGATGTAGTGGGTATTGAAATACTTGCATATTAAGGTGTTTATAGGAACTGGATAAGTTAAGAAACGTTGTTGTATAGTACTGAAATAAATTACCAGATTTACATGGTGAGCAATTCCAAGCCATAAGTCTTCTTCTGTCAGAGCTTCGATGTTTGCAAAGTAGAGTATGGTGAAAACCAACAAGCTAACAAAAGGCAACATTTCCCGGGAAGTGGTAACAAAGTAAAATTGGTGGAGGGAAGCTACTATACCATTTGCATGGAAGCGATTAGAAACACCAGGACAAATTTTATTCATTCTCATTAAGAGATGCAACACTTCCCTCAAATCATCTTCCGTGTGTCTATCTACCATCTGCTTAAGCAATAATACAAACAAAGTTGTACCACAATCTTCTTGCTCTATCAATTCCGTAAATACACTGATATTGACATGGAGCAATTACTGTGTCCGTTGTGCAAAGTATCTTCTCTTTGAAATCCCAATTCATTATCTTTTTTTGTATTACAGATACATCTACATAAATTGACAAGACATGAGAAATTCTTCCATCTTGTTTTGATGGAACAACCATCTCAAGACTGCCTTTGGCAGCTTGGCAGATAAGAAATCATAATTACACTCTGCTATCAGACCTAAAAGCAGTTTCTTTGCTTGGGAACTGTGTGATTTCGCAAACTTTGTGAAATAAATTTCTCTAAAGCAACAACAACAATTCTGGCAGCACTTCACATACCGAGAAATGAAAGTGTTAATGCCGCACTCAATTTAATATCTTGACAGTTTGCCCAATTTGATGTGCTTGGCCATAATGAATTAATTGTCAGCACCATGGTTGGATCCCAAATTTGGAATATTAATTGAAATCTAGAAATCTGAAATATTAAATGAGGTATTGTTTACGAGGACCATTATAGCAGCATTGCTGATATCAGCACGCTGCCGGGTTGTGGGGCACACAAACCCAAGGCAACGTCATCTGACCAAACCAATAATAAGTTTAAAAAATAGACATTTAAGAAACTAAAAAAATACAAAAATACAAAAAAATACAAAACCTTAGTCTAACTCTTATGTTTTTTTTTAAATGACTACAAATTGCTCTAAATAATCACCCTGAGCGATTCATATATACCCCCTTGTCGGAGACATAAAAAGTAGAAAATACATTGTAATGGTCAAATTTCACATATATCTAAATAACAATTTGGTAATATGATATAAATATATTTATATCTTTAATTATATAATTCAAAATTTGTGACAAAATTTACATCATACTTAAAATTATTATATTATCTTAACATTAACTTTTGGTCACAAAAGTCCCATATCTCATTTCAATGCATGTGCATAGATAACTTAGCACTTACATTATGCTTAAACATTGTTATGCTATCTCAGCATGAACTTTTGGTCACAATTTACCACATCTCATTTCAATGCGTTTGGATAGATAACTGAGCAAACCATCATTATATGTATAAATATTTCTCATTGTCTCATCATCTTCTTTCAATTATTATAGGTTACTCTAATTTTAAGATATACGAACATGGTACAATAAACAAAGTGAATTGATTATAATTTCTTTATTTTTGGAAGGTATTTTTTAAGTAATGATTGGGTTAATAATTTTAAAGTTATATATATATATATATAATATATTTTTTTATTATCTTTAATTTAGAAATTTGAAGTAATAATTGGATTGATAATTGTAAAGTCACATTTATAAAATTTATAAGATTATTTATGTAATAAAATTGGTAATTGAGTTAGTGTCCACATTTTAGTACCAAAGTTTGGCCATCATCAGAATGATTTTTAATTTAATATAAATTTATATTTAAATTGATTAATAAACCATTTTAAAGTGAATTATGTATATTGATTTTAAATTTAGTTTAGTTTTATATTTAAATTGATTGATAAACCATTTTCATATATATATATTAAAATACGATATGTAATTTAAAATTGTAATTATGATAAGGTAAAAATTATATTGGTTTGCATTTAAGCTGTCACACGAGCTAACCACATTAACATCGGCCATCAACTATTCTACATTTTGCCAATCACTTTACCTTGTCTTTTATAATAATTTATAAAAATAATTATATGATTGATTTGGAGCTAATACTAAAGAACAAAGTTTTTATAATATTTTATAAAAATAAAGATGTAATTGATTTGGAGCTGGACCAAAAAACAGAAGTTGGGTGATCTTTCTTTTTTGTCTTCTTTCCCTAAATATCACACTCATACTGTATTACAAATTTTTTTTCATAATTAAAATTATAAAAATAAAGATGTAATTGATTTGGAGCTCAACCAAAAAAAATGAAATTGGATAACCTTTTTTTGGTTTTTTTTCTCAAAATATCACACTCACACTATTATATAGGTAAAAAAAATGTAATTAATTTCCATAGTTATCACTCTATTATTAAGACATTATGCTCTGAACCATGAAAACATGTGATTCTTATTTCCATAGAGAGCACTTCTTTTTCGATAGTTGAAAATTGTGATTCTTTATTTCCATAGATATCACACTCTATTATTATTGAAATATTATGATTTTTCGATAGTTTTGAAAAATGTGAGCCACCGATAGCAAGAGTTCCTTATTTTAGTGAACGGCTTCATCAAGTATGGTTATGGTCGTACATTGAGATCCACATAAATTTACAGAAATGTAACATGCAACGATACAGATTTGTGGATGAAATGCTTTTTATTCATTGAAGACAGCTAATTGCGGGGCCGAGTTAAATTTTCTTCAGAGCAAAAAATGAGCTACATTTAACTTGACAGCTCTTAAAGTACAACAGCACGATTAGAAAGAATATGCAATATACAGCAGTTCATCAAATCGGCGTGGGATTATACATTTTCGTATGGATGGTGAACAACAGACAACATCACCATTTAGAGTTCAAAAATGAAAATTATTGAGCTTAATTAGGGAAGGCACATAATAAGCACTTTGCATTTGTTGGTAAAGGAAATAATTCATCACTGGAGGATTTGATCCCGGAAAATAGGTAAAAAAAATAATTCATCCAAAGTATAGCTACTGAAGGATTCCTTCTGCTAAAGTAAACAAGTCTCAACCACTTGAGCCAACCCACTAGGTTGTATATATATATGTTTCCTTAATACATAATAGGTTAGAAAATGTATAATTTTGAACTAGTTGGTTTATTTAAATTACATTTTATTTATGTTATTTTAATTATATAAGTTTGTATATGTATTTAAAGATGCAAACAAATCTTAGAAATACATATTTTTTTCAAAATAATAAGTTAACACCTCAAGCTTGAGGAATCATTTTAAGAATGGAGACTTTGATTTAAACATTTTCATTTCATGAATTCAATGTGATAGTTGATGTGGAACATTTGTTTGCATAAACAAATCACACACAATTAATTAATCAATATAACCAAGTTTATATTTAGAATCATTGTGTTGTTATATTGGTCAAGCGAGACATCAAATGCTGTCAAATTTGAACTTTGGTTGAACAAAGAGAATATGAATTAGTTGAACTTTGGTAGAACAAGGAGAATATAAATCAGTTGAACTTTGGTAGATCAAGGAGAATATGAATTAGTTGAGACTCGATTTTTTATTATATTATGGCATCCGAATGAGATTCATGTATGGGAGGATTTGCACATATAGGCTTCTAACATTGTTATATCAATAAATATCATTTCACAATATTGATATCGATTAAAGTTACTAACACACACCATGTTTCTCTTGAGTTTTAGTCTTAATTAATATACCAATAGAAAACAACATCTACCTCACTTTTCCTCAATGGTACATCAATTAATATTACCAAGATGTTGATCTATTACATATTGTCATCATATGACAATCAATTCATGTATTGAAAACAATAGCCTAACTATGTCAAATGATATTAAGAAAAATATAATGTAAGAGAAAAGCTAAATATTTATCTACTTCAGGACATAATTAATTGATTGATCGATATTGGTAATATATCAATTGGAAGCACTTTGTTGTTATATTAGTCGAGATTGAGTTGCAAGGAATGACTCTTGCACTCACACCAGTTCTTATTGGGCCCATTAAAATTTGGGTCAAACTTTTGGTGGTGGTGGGTGGTGGCTGGCCTTAAGAGAGCTATGCTTATAAGGTTTTAAGCAAAGACATATCTTCTCCCCTTCAACAAAATGACATTCAGAATGATGATGATCATCATGTTGCTTCATCTTATTTTGATCCATTACCATATTATTCTTGATTGTGTGGAGAATGTTGTCTTGAGATGTTAGTGTGTTGTCAACCTATTGTACCTTAGAGATTCCTAGTAAGTAGGCTAGTATCAAAGTGGCATTCACAACTTTAAAGGGAGCCATTTGAGTGGGTGTATGATAAGTTGTATTATACTGGCATTATGTTAAAGTTAACCACTAATCCCATTGGGATTGTCTCTTTGAAATAAAACACCGCAAATATGCTTCCAAACACTTATTGATAGCTTCAGTTTGGCCATTTTTGGGGGGATGATAGGCAATGCTAAGATTCAATTGAGTTCCATGGATTCTAAACAAATCTTGCTAGAAGTTGCTAGTGAAGCTGGGGTCATGATCTATGACAGTGTTTTGCATCATACCGTGGAGTTTGAAGATATTTTCCATGAAGTCTTGAGCTACCATAAAGGCCTTGAAAGGGTGTTGTAGGGAACAAACATGATCTTATTTGGAAAGAAAATTAACCACAACCATGATTGAAGACTTATTACCACATTTTGGTAACCCCATGATGTCGTCCATAGAAATCTAAATCCATACTGCAATTGGAATTGGAAGAGTTGAATTTCACGTAGAGATTTTGCAGTTTTCCCTTTGTGTCTTTGGAAAATGTCACATTTAGCCACAAATTTGCAGGTGTCCTTCTTCACACCTTTAAAAAAAATGATCATTTGATCCTTTCATATATTTTATGTGTTGATTGTATAGCATTAGGAGTCATTCTCCAGACTTGTGAGTAATATCAAGTCAGAATTTTGACTCATATCAAGTCCTATTTATCCTCATATGATTGAGGTGGTGATGTTGTATTGTAAATATTGTGAGTAATATCAAGTTGATTCTTGTGAGTAATATCAAGACTATACTTGTGAGTAATAAATATCAAGTCAAGTATTATCATAGAAGGTACCATACACAACAAGATTTGAACCCGAAATACGGTGAGCAAATCCGACGCAATCCAACGAAATTAGCCCTTCCGTCAAATTTCACCCTTTTAATTACGTTTTTTTAAAAATAAAATTTCTCCTATTTTTGTCGTGTATTCGATGGGCGTCAGATATTCAACGCCATTCATTGGATATCTGACGACGTCTATTAGATTTTTTATTTCTGTCGTCGGATATGACGATGACAAGATTAAAACACTCAATATCCTATTTTCGTCGGATATTTGACGATAATTTATTTTTAGAAACTATATAATAGGAGTATTATGACATGTTTTCTATACAAGCGATAGTTTGTGGAAGTTATAATCCTTGTGCTAACTGTTTTACATACAAAAAGACACAATTATTTCAATTGTCATTGTGATGTTAAAGAGTGAAGTGTGGAACTTGATTTTTTAAGATTGATAATCAACAATAAAGCTTGGTATTAGAAAATGTTGGAACATAACAATATTCTTGATCCACATGATCAAAATTGTGAATTGCTTGCTAGATTGTGGGATGGACTGAAAAGAAAGAGTGATGGGAAATGCTATTGTCCATGTAGTCAATCATAGGGACTTTAAAAGGAGAAGAATAAAGATCACAACAACCAAAATACATTGTAGGGAATATGGACATGCTGAGGGGGGACATCACAATCATCCATTAGTAAGTTTTTTGTTATATATGTCTTTATATTGATTGGTTTTTGTAAATGTTAGTATCATTTTAATATTTCTTATATTAACTAATATATTTTGATGGTTTCATGTTGTCTAAATTATTGTGCCATTGATATTCAGGAAATGAATGCAATCGAATTGTATTATTATGCAGTGTAATGGAATGAAAAATACACGCCGAACAAGACAAATTTCACAAGAAACAGATAAGTATTGCTTAGTATAATTACAGTATAAACTTCATTAATTCCAATAGTATACAATAGTGTTACATAAAGGAGAATTCGAATCATGTGGATATGATTCGAATCTACCAACTCAATCTAGCTGCATTGCTAACTAGAAGTGTTTAAATCACTATCGGAGCTCACTAATCTAACTCTAGTTGTCTAATTCAGTATCTCAATCAGTTATAATCAGTTAAAATAGTCTAACTGATGTGGTAGGTGAGAAATAGGTGAGAATAGACACCTTCCCACATGCAACCATGCAAGATTGATGCTAACTGAACTAGAGGACATCTAATTGAATGTAACTGGAGCATAACTTAGCTTGACTAGTTACCAACTACCAACAACTGAAGGAGGTTGGTGGTGGCACTCCTAATGGCTCCTAAATTGTAGGTGTTGGTCTAGGAGGCATATACAATGATGCATGAAGGTGCATTCCATTGCAGTTAACCTGTATCTGTGTTCCCCACACTTTAGTGACTGGTACTAGTGGCCCCATTATCCCAATTGGACCCATTGGTACTAGTGGTCCCAATATTAATTAATGACTCATAATTTAGGCAAATATAATTTAATAGATTAGTTCGAACAAGGGAGGATTATAAATCCTGACACCCCCCTTAATCCCAACTTGGACAACTGCGGGCCCTGGAAACAAGGCCAAAAGTCACCCATATACAATCTAGAAGAATTAAAAATTGATGCTTAATAAAATGAGGAAATAGGGGAAAAAATCATGGGAAAAAAACCCCCTCAAGATAAGGAGGAACAAGAAATACAAGCTATTCTTAGGAGAAAAATATTCCTCTTTGGGAAATAAGTTGCCAAAAATATGCTGCAATTTGTAGCACTATGCAGCAGTATGGTTGTTTTGTGCAGCAGTATCCTAAATCTGTGCATGTGAACCTCTCCAAACTAATGACTATGTCTTGAGGAATTTTCCTCTTTGGAAGAAGAAGAAAGTGCTCAACCGAGTTAGGAACATCGACAACTGCAAGATGAAAACTAGACCCATGTAGAGCAACTGAGATCAACTGATGAGAGAGAAAAAAGTGCTTGAGAATTCAAACCATGTGAGGAACACCCAAGAAACTGATATATTGCAGCCTTGAACATCAAACCATGTGAGGTATAATCAGCACCAAGTGTTAGGAGCATGTGTCTAGGAGAATGTAGAATGTCTCCCTCTTTACTAATTTTGTGAGGAGATGAGCATGTGATCAAATAGAAAGGTAGAGAAGCCCTAGGACTGTGGAAAGTGAATGATTTAGATCCATAATCTGATATATATTAAAAAATAACCAATGATTCACAAAATATAATATCAACAAACTCATAAAAGAAAACTGACATGAAATCCCCAACAACAATTTTGAAAGAGACTTGTGGTACTTGATTTTTCACACCAAAATGGATGAGAACATCTACAAGAATTACTGAAAGCTCTTGAAACTTAAGACTTGAACCAAATAAGATCATATTAGATCCAAATAAGTTCATATCACATCTCAGAATGTACTCCACCGAGATGGTAGATGCACAATTTTCTCCTTCTTCAAAACTCTAAGTATTGGTGCATTCAATCATGTAGGAATTTCTTGGAAGCTCAAGATCAATGAGAGTGAATGAATCGCTCCTAAAATATGATATTTCTTCCAAAAATTCAAAGTATTAATTATATTCACACAGGAAACATCATTAGATATAGAGAAATCAAATTCCTCTTCATTTTATGAAACAATCTCTGGTAAACTATGCACAAAATTAAAAATAGAAGAATCACTGGAGAATTTTTGCATAGAATGGAAGGAGTGTTTTTATTAAATAATAGAGATTTGAATGTCTTCTTCTGGATCATCCATATGAGAAGATGAGATATCATATATCTAATAAACTTCCGTAGCAGCAGGAGAAGGAGTCACTCCAAGGCGACTTTCTTCAATTCGAAATGACTATGTGGAAGATTCTACTTCTTTTTCATCTTGAATGACTTGCTTTTTGCAGAAGAGGGAACATTGAGTACATTATTAAACTCTACATGCTATGTTTTAATTGAACCTCTTTCAACAACTGGGATTTGGATGTCATTTTCAACATGAGTGCTAGGTACTCCTGATAGAGTGAAAGTGGTGAAGGATTCCCTGGAGGCAACCATGTCGTTAGATGCTCCAAAATATCTCAAGTAAGCATTCGATGGAGTGAGGCCTACCTTCAAGGCATGGCACCTCTAAATTTCTTCAGTTTTCTCTTCATCATCAGAAATATCTGTACCTTGTAGAATGGAAATATTGTTCATTACAAGGAGAGTTTTCAACTGGTTGAGGGTCTTCTTCATGCACTAGATTTCTGAATGAAAGCCCCTCATACAATAAGCACACTTTGTCTTTTCAAAATTTTTATTTATCTTGGAGACCAAATCTCCTTCGGAAGACTTTCGAATCTCTTTTGGATTTGAATAATATTCTTTAGGCTCCTTCCCCTTTTGCTTCCCTTTAGCTTCCACATTGGTAGAGTCCGACATTAGAAGAGCTTGGTTCTTAGATGTTTGGAGGACTCCCATTTGGACCAACTTTTCCTCAAGTGAAGGAATATTCCAATTGGGGATGGAAGCTCTTCTGGAATGGAAGGTAGAGACGAAGACATAATACTCAGAACCAAGTTTACTGAGCACAAAGAGCACAAGTTGCTCATCCTTCCTCTTTATTCCGGATTGCTTACATTGTAGTGCTAAAGACTTGAATTTTGTAAAAAACTGCTGGATAGTTTCGAAACTACTGAGCTACAAGTCTATTATATAATTCTCCAAGATGTGTCCCCAAAGCTCATCTTATTTTCCAAATATGATTCGAGTTTCTCCCAAGATTATTTAGGAATATTCAAACCCTCAAGATGAAAGAGGAGATCCCTGGAGATGTTAGCACAAAGGAAACCAAATGCTTCATCCAAGCGGTTCACGTACTTATTTTTCTCAGCAGGATGATGAGGTTCTGTCTCTCTGCTGATGGTCATCCTATATAGGACAAGCTTGCACAAGGATACTTGCATATCTTCCCTCCAATATTCATAGTTTAAGGGTGTTAGGATGCGGGGTAATAAATCTTGAGAATCCATTAATTCTAATTCTAAACAGTCAATTTATTCAATCAAGCTACGTAGCACCTGTAAGAAAACACTGCAAAATAAAAAACAATTCGCACTATGTCAGAATCAAGCCTTCCATCTCGACATGTACACTTTCTCAAGTTTCGTCACACCCGCAGAGACTTCTCTGAATGAATCCAAAGTTAGCAATGCACACTTTGTGGGACTTATGTGGAAACCCGGTTGCTTCTGGTTTACAATGGAGATTAGACAGACTTGTTGTATTCTTGAGTAGACTCTGATACCATGTTTAAATTATTTTTCCATTGATATTCAGGAAATGAGTGCAATTGAATTGTATTATTATGCAGTGTAATGGAATGAAAAATACACACTGAACAAGACAAATTTCACAGGAAACAAATAAGTATTTCTCAGTATAATTACAATATAAAATTCATTAATTCTAGTAGTATACAATAGTGTTACATAAGGAGAATTTGAATCATGTGGATATGATTTGAATATACCAACTCAATCTGACTGCATGGCTAACTAGAAGTGTCTAAATCACTATCAGAGCTCACTAGTCTAACTCCAGTTGTCTAATTCAGTCTCTCAATCAGTTATAATCAGTTAAACTAGTCTAACTGATGTGGTAGGTGAGAAATAGGTGAGAATATGAGACTTCCCACATGCATCCATGCAAGAATGATGCTAATTGAACTGGAGGACATCTAACTGAATGTAACTGGAGCATAACTTAGATTGACTAGTTACCAAGTGCCAACAACTGAAGGAGGTTGGTGGTAGCACTCCCAGTGGATCCTAAATTGTAGGGATTGGTCTAGGAGTCACATAAACTAATGCATGAAGGTGTAGTCAGTTGCAGTTAACCTCTATATGTGTTCCCCACACTCTAGTTGGACCCATTATCATAAGTGGAGCCAATGGTACTAGTGGACCCAATATTAATTAATGACTCCTAAGTTATGCAAATATAATCTAATAGACTAGTTTGGACAAGGGAGGATTATAAATTCTAATGCATGTAATTATAAAGGAAAGACATCCTATGCCATATTTCCCATAGGATGTGATTTTAGAACAAGCACTAATGGAACACGGAGCTATGAATAATGAAGAACAAGTTAATGATCGTATTGAAGAAGATGATAATACTAATAACATAGTGGAAGATGGTAGTACAAATACATTGATCCATGATGCATTCAATGTTAGAATGGATGATGATGATGATGATCATGAAAATAATGACTTTGATGATGTTCATGATTTACCTCTTCTTAAGAAGGCATACAAACCCTTTTATGAAGGCTCCAACACAAATCTTCTCTTTGATATATTGTTGATAATGAACTTGAAGGTTATGAATGGTCTTTCAAATACATCAGTCACACATATGTTAAGGTATGTAATATATTCCATCACATATATATGATCATGATAAAGGTTATCTTTGTTCCTTTGATAATTTCATTGTTATTTCATAAGTAAAATTAATATGGATGAGACAATTTTCATTAATATTATTTATATTTATATTAACTAGTTTTTTACTTTATTTTGTTGCAGCTTGATAGCTGAATTTTTGTTACCGCCGTCAAATATTTTACCTCTCACATATCAATATTTATCTGTCATCATGAAAGAAATTGGAATGCAGTATGAAGCAATTGATGCATGCCTCGACGACCATATTATATATTATAAACAACATGAATTTGAAACAGAATGTCCAGCATGTCATATCAGTAGATATTGAACAAATAAAATAACAAAAAAGGTTCATCACAAGGTTCTTCGTTATATTCCCATTATTTCACGTTTGCAATGACTATTTAGGTAAAAAAACATAGCACAATATATGGATTACCATGCACATAATAGAATTCAAGATGACACACTTTGAATGCCTGTAGATGGTTTTGCATTTAGAGATATGGAGGAAAAATTACCACACTTTAAAGAAGAACCTCATAATGTTAGGATTTCTTTGGAAGCAGATAGTGTCAATCCATATGCAAGGAAGAGATCTATTTACTCGGTGTGGACTATTTTTGTTATCAACAATAACATTCCTCCATGGTTGTTAATAAAGAGAGAGAACATCATTGTTGGAAATAATTAATCCAGGTATGTGTCTACAACATTTTTTTTTAATATAGTGGCATCTCATTTGTCGTATAATGTCATATATTTTTTGTCTTTTACTATTGTGTATTATTTATTTGTCTTAATGGTTGTAATAATTATATATTTTATATGTTCAAATCAATTAGGTAAGTACCAAGTTAAAGATATGGATGTATATACCGAGCCTCTTATTGATGAACTACTAAAGCTATGGAATGACATCACTATGTGTGATGTATCTATACCAATACGACAAAGAAAATTGCAATTCCATGCAATGCTTGTATGGACAGTACATGATGCCCCAGGGCTAACCTATTTTTGCGGTATGTAATTATAATTCCGAATTTAATAGTATTTAATTTTATGAAGTTGATATATTATGCATGCATGTTTTTTTAAATAATCACTAGTACAAAATGAGAAACTAATGACTAAAATCAGGCTATAAACGACTATTTTTTAGTCGGCGACTAAAAGTAGCTAATTTCAACTATCTTATAGCTTGACTAACTTAGTCGTATTTCACTTAGTCATTAATAGCTTGACTTATTAGTCATTGATTTAGTCATTGATAGTCAATGATTTAGTCATTGATTTAGTCATGGATTTAGTCACAGATTTAGTCACGGATTTAGTCATTGATTTAGTCATAGATTTAGTCACGAATTTAGTCATTGATTTAGTCATGGATTTAGTCACAGATTTAGTCACGAATTTAGTCATTGATTTAGTCACTAATTTAGTCATTAATTACAACAATTAAGGACCAAATATATGACTAAATAAACTACTATATGATAACATATTAATGACTAAGCTAAATACAACTAAGATACAGGAAATTAGCTACTAATAGTTGTATATATGCGAATTTAGTCATTTTTGTAGTCACAAATTTATGATAGGACATGGAGGAATCAAACCACCAACCTCCTGCCTATAATTAGGCAGGAGCTCTACCATTGAGCTAGCACCCTTTAATTAAGAAATGTTTATAGAGCCTCATTGTATTTGTGAATCAATGCAAAGTGGTTTTGAAGCAATGATGAAATGAATAATTAAGAGGGGGTTCTCTTCAGTATTATGCCTTCACATTTAATAGTTATATAATGACTAGTCATATTATATAATGCCAACCTTCTTAAAGGTTCTTAATATTCATCCTTGTCAAGAAAGATAAACATTATGTATTTTCTATGGTAAACTCCAATATTTTCAACACCATGTAATTTGTACATCTTGGGTGGTTCCCATATACACTTCCATCCCATGCTAACTCAATCTACAAGATATTATTATCAATGGGTTATAATCTTTTGGGAATTGCTTCAAAATTCATAGAAGTAACATCTGTTTCCAACATTGGTTGTTTGTTAAGATTTCAAATAATACCTTTAGCAATATGCTCCTTCGTAGATATCAACATCACATAATTTGGATCAAATCTTTCATAACTGCATTTTACATGGGACACCGATGAGTATAATATCAGTATCATCAAACTCAAGCATAATAACAAATAATATTACAAACCATAGACCATATTACTAATGAAAATACATGAAGTTAATCATAAAATACAGCTACCGTCACATATCAAAATGCATCAAGCATAATAATGACAACATACTATCAAGCTATGCCGATGAGGAAGAAATAGGGAAAGAAATAAATGAACCATAAGAAAATGCATAACACAAAATTTCTTGTGCTTAAATGGTAGTGCCAGGAGCCAATCAAAGAAACTACATGGGAATCAGCCATCTTTGCAAGATAAATCAAGATTCACTGAAGGGAAATAAATATCTCAGAAGAGAAGGCTGATTATCACATGATATAAAGACAACAAGGCTATGTGATTTTGAGGGACATGTTTCTAGATAAAAGATTGGAAATTGTCAAAAGATAAGGAAAAATAAATACTTAATCATGTAGAGGAATTAGGTTCATTTATGGTAGTCAACCTGCCCACTTATGATAGTCATACTATTCATTTATGGTGTCTATCCTGCTTTCCTGCCTTTGTTCCTTAATGAACCCATGAATTTATGGACATGTTTCGGCATAAATAGAAGATGATGGTGGCCATTTCGCGTTCCAAGATAACACTTTTTTCTTCTCAACAGAATTCCTCTGCATAATTGTAGCACTCTAGTCATAAATTCCATAGAATGGTTTTCTTGTGTAGTTTCGGCCTTCTAGGAAAATTTAGATGCCATACAACTTCTCATATTTGCATGCTATTAAATGGATACTATTGTCACTTTGTTTTTGAGATAAAATATTGCATAAAACTTCATCATCCTCATTGGAGAAGAGTTTTAACAAAAGCATTGACAAGAAACAATAATACCAAAAACTTCAATTTTCTAAATAGAACTATAAACTCTATGATGAGCCTTTATTCTTTCTGCAGAATTGGTGACTATAAACTTCCATTGGATGTGTTTTTGTAATCCATAAAAATAGAAAAGTTGTGAATGACACCAGATAAGTGTACGCTATAACATGAAGTTGGACAAAAATATAACAAGTCAGACAAAAATGCAATAAAATGCACCCCTTTCGGGTGCATTTCTAGTGTGTTTCTAACTCCAAGTTGGCAATGAATCACTGTTCCAAATCAGAAACACTAGATTCTCACAATTCTCAACTTCCTTGGGGATTTTGGGGGTCTCCAAATCAATCTACGGCCTTAGAGAAACTGGAAACCTACCAGATTGATAAAAAATGTGCACATATGTTTTACCAAATTCCAGTGAGGGATTTTCATAAAGGTGTGCTTAAATGGATCCTTATCCTTCTTCGATACAAATACTAAATAGTCTTTCACTAGTGTCTGATATGAAATGGCATTGTATGAGTGATCAATATAAAATAGCACAGCATTGTACTTGTGATTGTTGTAAATGGTAACGTATGAATGACTAATATAAAATGGCATCCCATCAGTGTCCAATATAAAGAAGTGTTATGAGGATGACCCTAACAAAATCAAGGTGACATAAGAGTTTCTAATATAATATGGTATCATAAAATATGTTAATTACTTTTCACTATGTTCACTACATGAATGATCATAGACATGCCAAGTGAATGGAGCCAAAGATTAGTGAGCCAAGTCTATGTGAGTCTCGGCCACATAAGGAATGTCACTAGACATCAAATGCCACTAACCATGGGCATTTCTACCAAATGGAAAGCATTTTTTTTGGGCATGCTATTTCCCCTCGCTCAAGGTATCCTAGTGTGAATATGTATCACCAATATCTCCTTAGAATCTACGCATTCTATAATGTGTTCTAACTTATTTGTTTGCTTTTGAAAAATGAATATAGATTTATAACAAAGCTCATTTTCAAACAAGAAATCAATACTACTCAAAATAATGCTTCTCTTCTTTGAAATTTACCATTATCATGACATGCAAGAAACTATAATGATCCAAGCAGTCTATATCCATGAGTAGAAGCAATGAACATATAGATGGGTATATACCCTCATT
This sequence comes from Pseudotsuga menziesii, assembly GCA_001517045.1. Classification (NCBI taxonomy): domain Eukaryota; kingdom Viridiplantae; phylum Streptophyta; class Pinopsida; order Pinales; family Pinaceae; genus Pseudotsuga; species Pseudotsuga menziesii. Next base: position 153,352 of record LPNX010528416.1, read on the forward strand.
CCACCGGTTAGGTTCCAAGCAAGTTGGTATGAGCGATATGGCCCATCCTTTCATAATTTCATTTAAATATAAAATATTCCCCTAATTCATTATTGTTGCAACTTTATAACATGACAAAATCTACATGCATGCATATTAATTGAACACGTGTAAAGCATAAACCAAACATATATGCATGTAATAAACTTTCTGTAGATTTACAAAATATGGAGAATAATCATGATAATTTTAGCCACACAAACCACCAAATAAAATTTTTATTACTTAGCATAACGAATGCTTCAAATTGACTCAAAGATGAGCTCGAAATTCCACATCTCTCCAATTCTAGCCATTCCCTACTTGGATCCAACACTGTGGTCATAATCCCCTTAATATACCAATGTTGGAGAACTAGGAAATTTCAAAAGTAGAAAAAAATGAATTCCAAGAAAAGGTGTTGTCTAGAGATACTATTACAGCACTACATCAAAAGTAAGCATAGTTCAACGTACAATGGATAACACACAATTACCAAAACCTCCATGTATCACCACTTGATAGAATCATCTATATATAACTGAAAGTATAACTAACTCCCTTAGAATGAGGAAGACAATCAACTTTGATCACCTTAGGCACACCCAAATATCTTAGTTTTCCACCTCAACCTACACACCAATCAACTGAATTGGGACCACCTTTGGTGCTCGACTGACCAGTCAACCTCTCTAGTCTATTCCAAAGTTGACCTTTGACTAGTTGTCTCCAAAAGATCTACAGGTGAGATGAACCTATTGTTCCAACACCACCAGCATAAGCACAAGTCTTTGGCTATTCAAGATGTGAAATTATCTTTGTATAGCCACCATAATTGTAGCTTCCTAAAGCCCAAGCATAGCCTAAAGTTTTGTCAAAATTAAATTTTGTTAATGGCTTCATAAAGATATCAATGATCTGATCATTTGTCCTACACTTAACGAGAGACACAATAGTTTCCTATATCAATTATCTCTAATAATTGGCATTAATCTCCACATGCTTCATCTTAGTTAGAGAAATAGGGTTGTCAACTAGTTGTATTTCTCTTTGATTGAGAAAATGCACTATATATGATTCCTGAAAGGGGAATATGAGCTACCCATTAGGTTGTAGGTTGTAAATCCAAACTGCCTTTGTGCTAGCATTAATTGCACCCCTATATTCAACCTCCATGGTCAAAAGAGAAAGTATTAGTCAAAGAAAGTTCATCTTTTCAATATGGGAAAAGGAATCTATGTAGTCGAATACCTTCCTACTGAGAAAATCCCTTTTCTACCAGTAAAAAATTATGCAAGGTGGAAACACTTTGGAGGAACCCCAAAGCTAACAATTTTGACTATTCGTATTATTGACACTTTAGTACTATGGTATTAAAAATAGTAGCATAATAATGTAGATGCATGTTGTGCCATATTCCAACCTTTGAAAACTTAAAGATAATACTAGCCTTGCTTCCCTTAGATTGTCAATACGAACACCAAATCCACACCTTGTGTTCCCACAAACATGATCTCTCACGACTGCAACAAACCAAACACGATTCAAATTTTATCTTGGTGTTAATATTCATTTTAATACAATATGCATAATGTAACAAATACTACAACGTAGTAAATGATAAAACATACATGCAATATTGGTTGGAACGGATGGTTTCCACCATGGTTTGAATGTCAACGCTGCTGCTGAGTTAAGTGATCCTAATTTTTCCTGCAAGAACTCAGAAAGTTTTTTAGCACTTCATAAACTTATTTTTCATCCTTTAGAAAGCCTAGGAGTTATGAAGTTGTAATTATAAACCAAAAATTTGATTATTTCATTGAGTGTTTTGTGGATTTGACAAAAGAAAGGAATTTTGTAAGAAAACAAAAGTTCACAACCCTTTCTTGAAAAAAAATTATTAATTTATATGGAGATACCTTCAACAAAATATTTTTATTAGCTTGACACGATGCAGATACTTGAATATTTGATTCTCCATTAGTCATTGCCAATCCCTCTTCAATGATCCTGAGAATATTCACACATATGTAACAAAATGAAAATCTTCTACCATGTAATTATGTGCAAAATGTGTGAAATCTGACTTTAGCTAGTCTAAACTCATTCACCTGGAATGATATTCAAAACCAAGATCAATGTAGTTTATAATTCCAACAACTGTATCTTCTTCAAAAGGATTCTTCACTTGGACGATAGAAAAAGTTTAAAATTTCTTAATAAAATATCTACTTCTACATAAGACCTCAGAAGGCTTCATATGCTTTTGCATTCTTGTCCACTCACATAAAATGTATCTTGTAAATATGTACGGCTAGTTCCAAGGGAGACTAGATAAATTTGTTTTCAAAATGAGATTAGAAAACATGATTCATTTGAATACTTCTAATTGTTTCAAAACAATAATAAGTTATGTGGACTGGTTAAAGAAATAGATTGCATCAAAATCAGAATCACTTAGGGTGATTGGTTAAAGAAATTAAGTAGAGAAAACAACCTATAGTAAATGATTCCTATAATTTTCCTGTAGTACTAAAATCTACCTATTCTCAGTATATGCATAGTTTCAGAGTAAATTAAGAACACACATACAGGTCTAGTGAAACACTTTTAAAGCAAGTCTAAGGGATTTTTGGAATGTGGGATTAGGTTTACACACCACAGGATTCATGAAATTCAAAATAACAGCTAATGTTTTCAGAATGGCCACTAGGCTAAAACTAAAATGTAGAACATTATAAAAATTAGTTTTCTTGCTTTCAATTATTGAAGGATTTAGTTTCCAACTTCATCCCACATATAATTTGTTTTTAAGAATTAAGGACAATACCTAAGATGAAAGCATGCATTAAATGGAAGGAAAGAAATGAGTATTAAGAATATGTCAAGGATATGTTCAGTTCTCCTCATGTATGTTATGCCAACCCTAGGGTCCGATAGAAGCCAATAATGAACATCAGTCTACCTTACCAGAAGAGTAAATCAATAGAAATAAGTTAATTTCTTAACAAAAAATTCTAGTTGTGATGCAATGAAAGCTTCCCACAAGAAACTCGCATTGACATCTACTAGAACTATCGTCATGATTCCACCGACAAAGTCTTGAGCACTACCTAGATCTGAACACTGAAGACATGATATTATATGTCCAGACAACTAAACAAATTTCAATAGACTGAAGAATATACACCCAATTGAGATAGACTCAGAGCATAAAGAGAAGATATATTGAATACCCTGCTAAAATATCCTGCCAATAAAGTACTGTGAGAACGATCAGGTTCCAAAAAAGAAAACAATAGGTCCATCAACTGTGAGTAATAGAGAAAGTACCTTAGTGACCTAAACATGATTTTGAGTTTGTAAATTTAATTCCATATTTTCAGAAAGATATGATAAAGAACACATTATTGCAATTTTAATATTGGGATCTTGTACAACAAAGCTATAGAATGAGTGTTAATATTGATCTAGTAGTTCAATATAGAAAATAAAAATTGAATAAAAACAAAAATGAACTAAATGAATCTATTTCTATTATTAAAATAGCACATCATGAAAGATCTGACCCAACAATATATTAGTAGCATTACCTAAAAGTTGAAGTGCTTAGCAACAAGAAATTATAGAAACAACCATCTCCAAGCTCAAGCAGAAAACAACCTACCTCCTCGTATTCTACAAGTATCTTGAATATATCATCAATTTCACAGGCAAATAATAAATTTTATTTTAAGAGGTACATTAATCCTGCAAACACTTACAGTGATCTGTGAGGTTGTTACAACCTTATTGTTTAAATGATTTGACATTGTCTCGAACCAAGCTGTGCATGATAAGAACTCTCATAGCACCAAATTATGTTTTTATACATGGGACACTATGAAAGTTTCCCAAGTTGTGTAAAACATAAAACAAGACCCTACCTTTCCTTTCCTTCAAAATTGATGATTATTGATTTTTTGAGGGGCCTTTCATCATGTACCCTAAAACATTATACCTGCAGAAATCTATACTTGCATATGTAAAATCCTATCATTAGTATTTGCACCATAAAGATCAAAACTAAGAACATAATCACCAGGATTTAAAAGATGGACCAGATAAGTTTCATTATTTCCAAAATCTAAACTATGACCCACCCATGCCTCTGCCAATAAATACTTCATACCACCTACAATCCAAAAGCAACTTCTTCATCTGCTCAAATATATTCTTTAAAATTTATTGTTTTCAAATAACTTTTGACAAAGATTAGAATCAATACTTGTATGAACCCTGACAATATTTTCTTTCAAAAATTCAGCTGCATAAAGATAATTCCTCCAAAATCACAAGTTGAATGTCAAGGAACAAAGTCCATCTTGACATTTTTATCTTTGTAGAAACATATTGTAGACATGCTTTGAAAATTGATTGATCGTGACTGATGGGACCTCCCAAGTTACTTATCGTAGATGAGGAAAATGAGTCGACCTCAATTTGAAGTTGTCAGCACATCAAAAATATTGCAAGAAGTGATTATGTCTGTAATAGTTAGAATTGCAGTAGCTAATCGTGCAAAAATCCTCTGACCCAATGGAGTTCTATGTATCAACCTTAAGCAGGGGATTACCAAGAAAGCATCATATCAAATATCGTGCCACCCAGTTTCTCATTAAAAAATTCTCTTTGAAACTTAATACACTGCCCACTCACTAATAATTCATCTTGCACCTGGCACCATATTCTATGAAGGTTTCTTTTCAATGAGAAGTTCTAGTAACATGATTCCAACATTGTACAAAATGGAAAAAAACTACCCATCATCAACCCAACAAGTTTGAGCAAGTGGGGAATTTGACTATCAAGTAAGGAAGAGAAGAAAAATGTATTTTCTTGAATCGATCTTGCCCCAAAATAATTGAACAAGAATCTATTCATGAAGATCAAAACCCTCCTAGTGATGTTTGATTCTTTACCCCTTGGTTTGCTTGACAGCTTGAATGATATTTCCTTAGACACCTGGTGCATTAAGGATTTAACATATTCATCGCTATGTGTTATTAAATGGTCAATTTAGTAATTTAGACCAACATCTGAATAATCTCTATCATCTTGTATTAACATGCACCAAATATGATGTTCTATTTTGGAATTTTGAACCCCAACATGCTCTAAAACTCTCGACAATCCTCCACAAGTCAAGCAATTTGAAATCATTTAGGCATTTGGCAATTTCTGCATGCTCCTTTTTATTTCGTATTTGGCGTCGAGAGAATTATCACACATTTGACCAAACTAGTATGAATGCCTCTCACTATGTGTATGATGCATGATCCTCAAACAGGTGCATCCATCCATGTGCAATGATGTGCATAGAAGTTTAGCTAGGAACTCATGTTCCATATTGGTAAGTGCCCCCAATAGGGTCCTTTATGTCTTGGGTATGTCTGTATGGATTTGATTTGTAGCATGACTAGAAGGCGTTGGTTTTACTCTTTGTAGATACCAGCAAACACATCCTTGCTTCACTACCAAAGACTTATATCTAGAATCCCACAGTGAAGGTTTCCTACACTTCTATATTTGGAACAATAGCTAGGGATTGAAGTTTCTCTTTCGATATTTTATTTGCACTAGAGACAATCCTCAATAGTAATAAAACAACAACCCTTAGACAAAGTTTTTCTTTTTTGAATCATAGATGGTAATAAGACAACAAAGGGGGTGGTTCAAGCAGACACGTTCTTTTAAAGACATTCCAGCCATTCCAACAATGAAAGAAATACGTTCAATGAAGAAGTACAGATGCGGAAAGTATATAGACATGAAAAGACAAAAACCATATGTGTGTGTGTGTGAGGTCACCGATGAAGAGTTATTGTTTTCCCCTATCCTTAACAGAGCCCTTTACTACAAGTTAATCATAGAGAATGATTCAGTAGACCTAGCAGCATATGATGTATATGAGGCAATTGATGAAGCTGTTTATAAAGAAGTCGAAGAAGCACCCACAACACATATATATAAAGACCTCAAAGCATAAGCATAAGTAGACCAAGTAGAACCAGTTTAAGCACCTGTCAAATAAGTTGTTGATTCGGGTGATGAAGTTGAAGACCTTGAACTTGTTGTATTATAACGTAAACCCCATTGGGAATGGATACAACTTCTTCATTGTCATGCATGGAGAAGTTGTTAGGTTAATTGGTGCATATTACATACAGTAGGGATAACTATGTGTTCCTACGCTCATACTAGCTAGCAACATTTGCATAAACATAAACAAATTCCAATACAGTATTAGAACATGGAAATTACCTTACCTTATGGAGAGCCCAGACCGACCTCTTTCTTATATTTCTTTTGAAATGAATGGAGACTTTCACTTGGATTTCATGGAAGGAAATTGAACTCCATGGAACTAAGTGCATGGAATCATATAGTCTATGTTGGCTTATTCCACGGAAGTGAATTATCCCTCAAAACAAAGAATACAAACATTGATATATGGTTCTCTTTTTGGCGATTGGCTCTTATCCCAGTGTTTGCTAATTGGTTTCTCAACCAGCTTACTTTGCACCTACCCTTAGTCTAGTAGTATCTCTATGCCCAACATTATGTCCAACTGCTCTGTCTACCTTAAGCCAAATCCCCAAGCCAAGCACTTCGTTCCACCCATTCTTATGTGTTTTTACTATGAGGCACCATTATCCACCTCTAGGATTAGTGGTGAAGCACAGCTTATACTGGCACAAGTACCGGTTGTTTCACCAATTTCTTATAGGTCAATGGATTAGACTTCTGGTGATGCCCTTGCATAGTAAACCACTTTCTGAACAACAAGGATACTAAGTATTTGGATGATGCATGTATTAAAGAAAAACTATGGTGATCATGCAAGCCAATAGGATCCTAGCCAAACAGAGGATGACATAAATGGTTGAACTTAAACTCCAAGGCATGACGAAGACAAATTATAATTTTGGGGATCTTTTTGATGTCATGGGGAAGAAGGAATAGAAGGAATAGACTGACTCTTCACTATATAAAACAATACGTTATAGCCAACAGCAGTAAGGAAGCATGACTATGTAAAGGCGGCAATAAAAAGAAGGAGCACTAGTTCCTATCATTTACCTTTAACTAGCACCACTAGCACTAGTATATCTAGCACCACGAGTAGCATAAACAAAGACATAGGTTGGCATAGTAGCAAAGGTAGTCACATAGTAAGCATTAGTAGTAGTTCTAGCACCAGTACCCACGACTAAGCAAGCATCATAAGCAACAGTATAGTATCACACATTGACCTAAATAGATACTAATTATAATATATTTAGCACAGTTTGAAACAGTCAACCCTCACTCTCTTTATTTAGAACAGTTTTGAATATATCAGGTGTTTGAAAATGGAATCTATCAATTGATAGATTCAAAATTGTGCTAAATAAAGAGAGTGAGGGTCGACCTGTTAATTGGCACCTCTGACATATTTAATATAAAAATTGATCTATTCTTCCATTTAATACAATTCAACTTCAACTAGGTAACAACCTTTAAAAAACCTAGAACTTTAAACCATGACATAAGGTCTGTGATGGAGTATAACCCTTGAAAACCCTTAGTGGAGTGAGGGTTTGCCATCGAAAAACTCACTGTGAAAGGTGAATAGGAAACACAATTGCAAATTAAAATTATTTCATCCATCATCGTGAGCTACTATACCAAACCCAAGGAGAAATTAAGTCTAAAAGAGAACATACTTACCTAGAAAGAGCCTTATTAATAATTTTCATACTCAACACCAAACTCAATGGCTATCGAATTCCCCGCAACACAACATGGTTGGGATTAAAAGCCTTGAAAACTCAGAAAAACCTTTCCACATAATGAATATCCTCACCTGCAACAAACCATGGTTGTGATTAAAAACCTTGAAAGAACCCAGACTCTGTCAGATATAAAATTTGTTGTTACTTCTTGCTTGGCACATGGAAAAGAACCCAACCAGGCCCAACGTTGCCTATATCCTTTGGAAAATTGATTCAAAAGGGGTTCTGCTGGAATTGAGACCAAAATATATCCATTTCAGTTAAATATCTATCTTTCTTGCATGATAGGAAAAAAGCTTTGGGCAAGCCTTCTTTTCCCGATCTTATTGGCATGGCACCGAGGAGTTCCGATATGCCTTGAATTTTGGCTTTCCTTCACTGAAGAGAATATAAAATGAATATGAATGGAATAGGATCCATTACTTACCTTAGTGTTCATAAAAATAAAAATTGCACTATTGATCAAAATCCTTGATTGCGCAGCGTCTCCCCATGTTGGATGCCGAATCAACGTGGCTTGATTTGATATGCATAATTAAGATGTGAAAGTATACATTTGATAATTGTCCTAGTTCGATTGCTTGAATGGATGTTTATGTTGCATATAGTTCGAAGGCGCAATCAAAACCCTGTTTATGTTGCTAAAACTCTTTTTTAGAAGGCGGGATCAAAACCCTGTTTATAATGCCAAAAATATTTTTTCAATTTGAAAAATATGTTCTTCACACATTGCTAAAATTTGTGGTGCCAAAATCTTTACCTTAGAATTATAATTAAAAATAATTAGTTGTATTGTATTTCTTTTCAATTTTGGTTATTTGATTTATATATATTTGTTTTCAATTTTAATTATTTGATTTATATATATAATTTAGATTAATATTTACCATGGAAATATAGAATGAAATAGCTATCATATTATGTTTTTAGACTTTAATCTTAATATAAATTAATTATATTATATAAGTTATATTATAACTATAACTATATGACATATTAATAGTTATGTTAATATATATTGAAATAAGAGTTATGAGGTAGAATTTTTGCTAAAAGGTTGCTTTGAAATTTGGAAATTTGTACATTTTTTATAAGTTCTTTCTAAATTTGGAAACTTGATACAATGTAGAAATTATGGAATCACTATTTCAACACTTTGTATTAATTATATATAAGAAATAAATAATACCTTTTCCTTTATGGAAACTTGAAGAGATTGCTAAATTTTTTCTACATGATGTTTGTCAAGTTTCTATGGAGATTGGAGATTCCATAAACATAACAACTAAAAGTAGCACTTGGGAGACTACAACTTGCAAAGCACCTAAATTATGGGAAATAAAGATAACTAAGTGATTCCCTGCATCGATAGACACAAATAGGCATGTCTCAAGGAGAAAAAGTTAAAAATTGGGTTCTTTTTACATAACCATGACCTCGGTGGGTTGTTTGGACAAAACCATGACCTCTGTGGGCTGTTTGGAAAGAGCCGTGACCTTTGTGAGTTGTTTGGACTACTTTGTGACCTTTTTACCCATAATTTTTGGGTTTCTAAGCTGGGTTGTGACCTTTGCCGAGTCTGCTAGACTAAACCATGGTTGTTTCTTGGGTTTCCTTGACTCTATCTGTGGTATGCTCACTGTTATGAGGTCAATCCTTATAAAACTAGGCCTTCAAATACTGGTTGGTTTCTTTGTTAATACTTCCTTCCATATAGGTGTAAGGAACTATGGAATAATTGTTAGGGATATGAGACTGGTTTTGGGTCAGAACCCTAGTTTATAATTGAGTCTTCGATTGGTTAAAATATTTTTCTTGGTTCTTCCATTGGTTCAATTAATGGATCAACTTCTTTGACATTTAAATTAGGATATGATCTTGGTGAATATACGCCGACTGGTGTAGCTAGTTCAATGGTCATAGATCATGATAGCTATATTGAAGTTAGAAAAGCACCTTATTATGGGACTGGGGACTCTCATGCTGTGCACATCGTGAATTAGGTGGGTGGTGACGTTAGATGCAAAATTTAGCTGGCCACTAATGCATAAAGAAGGTTTAACTTGATAGTGATAAGGAGAGGTCGTAATTTCATTATATGTATCATATTATGTGAGGTCAGGCATGTAAGAGGTCAAGGAATCAAAATATTTACCTGAAGATTTGAGATGGGGTTGGGCCTCTACCTTTACTGCATATGGATTTGAGACCGTTTCTGGGTCAGTGCCCCAATTTAATTATAATTGAGTCTTTTATTGGTTAAAATATTGTTCCTAGTGCTTCCACTGGTTTAATTTTTAATGGATCAATGACTACATCATTTAAAGGAACTGAGCCTGGTGAAGCTACGTTGACTAGTTCAGCTAGTTCGATGGTCACAGATCATGATAGCTATATTGAAGTTAGAAAAGCACCTCAGTATGGTACTTGGGACTCTTACATTGAAGGATCAACAACTAGCTATGATGATTCTAGATATCGATATGGTACTGGTTCTACCTAATTTGTAATTGTAGGAACCTAATTTTCCTTTGGCACATGCTTAATGGTTTGCTTCAATGGTGAAGCAGGGATAAAGATGGTAAAGAGAAAATTTGTGCAATTTCTTTGTTGGATCTCTGAATATGGAGGTGCATGGAACTGCTATTACAGATAGAAGGTAGACAATTTACAAAATTTACACTTCATTTGTCAAAATTGCAATTTTCCATGACACAATTAAAAAAGACTAAAATAAATGACTAATTCATATTCTTCTACTTAGTCATTTTTTATGCCACGACTAAATTGATCGTTTATTCTAGTCATTTTTAACTCTATCACTTATTATCCAGTCATATTTGTTAATTGGTGACTAAATTAGTCATTAATTTTAGTTGTTTATAGTTGGGTCAATCAAAATTGCTCATATTTAGTGGTAAATCACTTGAAAAACCTGTGGTGACTAGAATTTGTAGTCACGTAGTATCTAATTCCTCATTTTGTACTAGTGAATACATTCATTTTATATAATTAAAATTGACAATGTTAATCTATCGACTCTTTATGTATGTCTTCAAACAAAGGAAAATTTTGCATGTCTAGTTTTTGGTCCTAAGATAAAATCCAATCGTTCAAAAAGTTTACGAAAGGAGGTTTTTGATGAGTATAGGCACTTCCTCTCTTAGAATCACAGGTATCAAACTATCGATAAACATGTATTAAATGGGAAGCAAGAGATTGCATTAAAACCACAGAGAATGACACCTCACCTATGGAAGTTTCAATATAATAGAAATCTTCAAGGTACGTACAAATCAAATTCATGTCTATCTATCATCATATATGTAACATTTTGTATATTTATTTAATTTGTTTTGTTTATTGTATTTGAAATTGATTTCTGTAAACTATTTATAAACCGTGATTCATGATGGCAGTCATGATCATGAAGGCCTTTATGGGCTTCCACGAGGAATGAAAAGTTATCCTAAACAATTCAGTAGGTTTTCGTACTATGAACACCTACAAATTTCTCATATGTTTGATACGACACATATCGGAAAGAATGTGGTTGACACATTATGGAAAATATTGGATCTAACGAGCGACAAAGAAAAAGTTGTCAAAATTTGCAATGACATTCAGAAATCCAATCATGCAATGAAAGATGTCATTCAATTACATAGCAATGGAGACCAAGTTAATATAAACTCAATTCCATGGTTGTTAATGGAGCAACAAAGCAATTTTGTAAAATAAGTCATATGAAAAATTAAATTTCCCATCGGATTTTGTTCGAACATGAACAATATCATAACTAAGAAAGGTGATTTTGAGGGGGTGAAAACACATGATTTTCATGTATTCATCAAGGNGTTCTACCTTTATCTCTCCCATACAACTTCGACAACAATGTCAAACAAGTTATATATAATCTTGGAAAATACATGAGGTAAGTAGAGATATTTTCCATGCATAAATTTTTTGTTTAATTCATTGTAGAACTTATATTTGATATTAATTTTCATAATTGTTCTGTAAAATAATGATTTTTTATTAAATCTCATGATTTTTTTGCATCACTTGTAGATGGTTTTCTTCTAAATAAATCCATAAAGAATATATAAAGTATTGAAGGCGAGAAATTCTACGTCTGATGTGTGAAATGAAAAAGCATCTACCTTCAACATTTTTCAATTCACAAGAACACTACCTCATACACGAAGTTGAGGATATTGAACGGTGTGGAACAATACACTCAAGGTCCATGTGGATGGTAGAGAGGCACTTGAAAGTTTTGAAGGGATTGGTTAGACAACGAGCACGTCTCGAGGGTTCTATGGTGGAGGGATATATGGTATACCAGAACGTGATGTATATTAGTGAATGCCTTCCTAAATTAGAATCAAAACTCAATTTAGGTGAGATTTGTGATCCAGACTCCAATAACAATTTCGAAGGGGAGTACCTCACTGGGAAAGGTAGATCAAGGAAGGTGAAAGGTAATTTTTATCTAGTGGAGATTAATTTGAGTACATTTTTACTGTTTATTTTTATGTATATATCATACTTATTTCATTTTTAATATGCAATATGCATCAATTAAAAGTGTATACCTGCATGTTAAGTGAATATGCATTTGTACTTAATTGTAATTTTACTTTCATGAAGCAGTTGGTTGTGAGTGGGATGCGTTTCATTTATACATAGAAAGAAATATTGATTGGATGAAGATATGGATTGAACAATGTGAACAATCTGGTCATGGAATATCATGGGAAGATGCGACTTCATTGGTTAAAGCAAGACATCACAATGGAGATACTAATACTATAGAAAGGGAAATCGATTTAGCATAAGGTTTAAAAGATAGGAAGCAAGCATATTTATTATCCATACTAATTTTTTTTCAAATATATTGGTGTACACGTTCATTTCTTTCCCTATAGAGCATAAACATGATTCAGGATGTAACATTTATGTGTATGTCTTGTTGCAGGTAAAACACCATAAGGCTACGTGGTACAATGGTCATAAATTATGCATAAGGAAGTTGGATGAAACAAAGAAAAATTCTAATTATGGGATAACTGCAGTATTTGAGGTGACCAATGTTTCCTCTAAAAGTGGAAGACATCCATAAATACTATAAAATCGATACTATGGGTATTTGGAAGATATTATTCAGTGTGATTTTAAGTCCTTCAAATTAGTTCTTTTCATTGTCAAAGGGTATAGGTTACGATTAAGTCAACACGATACCGATAGAAATATTATTGAACATGATAATGGATTTACCATGGTTAATACAAGGTTGTCTGAGCCAGGAACATAGCCCTATGTTCTTCCAAGTCAATGTGAAGAAGTATTTTAATCTGAGGTTCCAGGTAGAGGGGGTTGGACATTTTCCATTATACATAATCCAAGAGGAAGGTCGGTAAAGTATAGTGTTGAGGAAGAAGAAGAATAAGAAGAAAGAAAATGTTGAGGATGATCAAAGAAAGAAGAAGAAGAAGAAGAAGAAGAAGAAGAAGAAGAGGAGGAAGAAGAAAAGGGTCTTGAAGAAGAGGAAAATGTTGAGGATGATCAACATGAGTTAGAGAAACATGTTACAGAGTAAGATGACGAATATTTAGTTGAATCAGATGATGTACCATACAATGTCCATGAAGACATATCGACGATGACATGATGATTGAAACTAACATTGATGGCGATGATGATATGTCCAATCCTTATAATGTTGAATCTAGATCAGATGATACAAATGATGATTTGGAATAAGAAAATGATGAATTCCATTGAATTGTATGAGGTAAGACTTAATATATATGCTGTATTGTATATATGAGGTATTTTAAGTTTTTTTTTTCATTTTTATTAAATGTTGGCATATTCTATAAGAGACATTTCTTCTTAATCGATATGTCAAAAAACACATGAATAATTATTTTTATTGTACATAATTTTTGTTGGGTTATGGGGAATTGAGAGTGACGTGAGGGGGTGGGGGGTTAGATGAACTTATACCTTCATGTAGTTGGCCCTATTTAGTTGAGAATATTAAATTATTCTTGAAATAAAGAGAAGCTCTGTATTGAAATTATCTCATTGTTATCATCCTCATCATCCTCACCATCCCCATCCTCATTCTCATCATCATCATCATCATCATCCTCATCCTCATCCTCATTGTCATCATCATCATCATCATCCTCATTCTCATCATTACCGTCATCATCATCATCATCATCATCATCATGATCATGATCATCATAATCATCATCATCATCATCATTGCCATCATCATCATCGTCATCATCATCATCATCATCATCATCATCAACATCCTCATCGTCGTCCTCGTCCACATCCTCATTGTCATTATTGTCGTCATCATCATCATAGTCATCATAATCCTCATTTTCATCTTCGTTATCATCATCATCATCCCCATCGTCATCCTCATCCTCATTGATCATCCCCATTGTTATCATTATCATCATCCTCATTGTCATAGTCATCATCATCATCATAGTAATCATAAACATACTCATCCTCATATTATTGTCATCATCATCATAATCATCATCATCATCATCATCATCATCATCCTCATCATCATCTTCGTTATCACCATCATCATCCCCATCGTTGTCGTCTTCATAATTGTCACCAAAATCCTCATTGTCATCATGATCCTCATCCTCATCCTCATTGTCACTATTGTCATCATCATCCTCATTGTCATCATCATCATCATTGTCATATTCGTTATCATTATCGTCATCATCTTCCTCATTTTCATAATCATAGTCATCATCATCATTATCATCAGCATCCTCATCATCATCATTATCATCCTCTTCGTCATAGTAATTATCATCATCATCATCATCGACATCATCCTCATCCTCATTGGCTTTATCGCCATCATCGTCATCACCATTATCATCATCATTATCATTACTGTCATCATCATCATCATCGACATCATGATCATCATGATCATTATCATCAGCATTGTCATCATGATCCTCCTCCTCCTCCTACTCCTCCTCATCATCATTGTCATCATCGTCATCGTCATCATCATTGTCATCATCATCATCATCATAATTATCATCATCATCATCACCATCGTCATCATCATCATCATCGTCCTCATCCTCATCGTCATCATCATGCTCATCCTCATCCTCATTGTCTTTATTGTCATCATCATCATCACCATTATCATCATCATTATCATTAACATCATCATTATTGTCATCATCATCCTCATTGCCATCATCATCGTCGTCATCATCATTATCATCATCATCATTTTCGCCGTCGTCATCATCATTATCATCAACATCGTTGTCATAATCACCATCACCATCACCATCCTTGTCATCGTCATCATCATCATCATCGACATCGTCATCATCACTGTCATGATCGTCATCATCGTCATCGTAGTCATCATTATTTTTACTTATGTATTTACATTTATAATAGTTTAAAAAATATTATAAAAATAGTATTCAATATATAAAGTTTTGTATCACATTGTGTTAGTATTTTATTAGCATTAGAATTATATATTAGTATATATATTGAGCATTATATAAATCATTTACCATTGTTGTTTAATTTTCGATGTTTATCATTTCAATGTTCTCATTCGAAGTTTACCATTTCACTATTCACATTTCACGGTTGCAGGTAACTTGTTGGAGCTTACGGTTTAGATTTCATGGTTGCAGTAGTAGCTGTCTGGTTTAATTTCGTAGTTCACATTTCATGGTTGGAGCTCATGGTCCACATTGTATGGTTGGATCTCACAGTTCACATTTCACAGTTGGAGGTCATGGTTCACATTTCACGGTTTTAGCTCACTGGTTGGAGCTCACGGTTCACATTTCACGGTTGGATCTCATGATTCACATTTCACGTGTGCAACTCACTAGTTAGATCTAGTGGTTCACAATTCACGGTTGGAGCTCACGATTCACATTTCACATTTGGAGCTCAATGGTTTGAGCTCATGGTTGACATTTCACGGTTTCAACTCACTGGATGGAGCTCATGGTTCACATTCCACAGTTGCAGCTCACTAGTTGGAGCTCACGGTTCACATTTCACTGTTAGAGATCAAGGGTTGGATCTCAGTGTTCATGGTTCATGGTTTTCATGGATAAACAGGTAAGCATTGGGATCCCTAATTTGTTTGAATTTATGATGACTCTCATTTAAAAGAATGTGACTATCATTTGCCTAGTAGTGAATATTTTGGAGCCATTATGAGATGGTCGTGACTGTATTAGCCCTCTCATGGCAGGTCATGACTGTTGGTAACCCTCTCTAGGATGAACGCAATTGTGTTTGCCTCTTCTTAACAGGTCATGGCTGTCATTTTCCTAGTCGCAATTGTTTTGGAGCCACTGTGGGCTGGCTTTGATTGTATTATCCCTCTCGTGGTTGGTCGTGACTGTTGGTAACCCTATATAGGATGAACGTAACTATGTTGGCCTCTTCTTAGTAGGTCGTGACTTTGACTTTCCTGGATGTAACTATTTTGGAGCCACTGTGGGCTAGCCGTGACTGTACTATCCCTCTTCTAGATGGCCGTAACTATTTTTCCAGGATATGTCTTTTTTTTGTCTTCTAGGACTATGTTGTGACCTACTGGAAACTTTCTAATTCTGAATTGTGACTCTTGACAACCTCTCTTGCTGGGCCATGATTGTGGTGTATTTTCTTTGTTGAGTTGTGATCTTGTGTACTGGTGTAACCTTTAAGGATGGTCCATAGTTGAAGCTAGTACTTAATATTTCTAATAGAGTAAGGCCTTGACCTCTTACTGTTGTAACCCTTGTTTTTTTCCAAGGTTTGCACCTTAGTCTATTTGTATGCCACAAAACTGGTCTTTAACTTGTTGGGTGCCTCAGAATCTGGTCGTAACTCTAGTTTTAAGTGGGACAATACCTATGACTATTACTGAGATTTCTTGTCAGTCTTGTATGTGTTTTCATCATCATTAAGTGAAATTAATATAGGGTACAACACACATAGTATTAAAATTACAATGAAACTAATTCATAGTAATTAAAGAACAATTGCTAAATAGGCTTGGTTTGAATCTACCTTATACTTAGACATATTGTGTCAGCTCTTGTCACTGTCAGGACAGGCTGTCACAAATCATACTTTGAGAGAGAGAAGGTTAAAGTGATATGGGATTAGGTCAGAATTTCTAAATATATCTATGTGAGAATTTCAATCTACAACAAGATCTAGGAGCCTTAGAGAAACTCACAAATCAAATTTCACGCAAAACCAACAAAAAAACCATTAAAAGAGAACAATTTTACACATGCAATGTGAACTAAAATTGGATATTATTTAACTGTCTAACATGTGATTATTTTAGTAACATTTTTATATTACATATTAAGTGGTTAATGAGGCCTAGGAAGCCCAAAATGACTGTACATGTGAAATTGGCCAAATTGGCCTCAATCCCCCCTAGGTGGGACAAACTCGCTCCAACTCATCCCAAATGGCCACGAATGGATGTGTGGACATGGATGAAGTGACTTGGTGCAATCATGACTCCTTTTAATGTGTGGGTGTGCAAAATAAGGTGAGTGAGAGAGGCTCTAGGTGGCATTAAATGTTCCAAAACAATCCAAAATTGGACAAAATCCACCTGTAGCGCTCCTAGTCAACCACAGTGTCCAAATTCAATGAATGGGAGTGCACCAACAATGATTAGGGCACACATGTGGATTTTTGACTGAGCTAGATTGCTCATGTAGGTGTGAAACCCCCAATTTAACTAGTTTTTATGCCCAATTAAGCTACCTAAGTCCAAACCATCGCCTATTAATGCACAAATGCAATAAAAATGACTAGGGAATTATACTAAGGTACTAAGTGGTTGGATTACTGTTCTAACACCCCCTATTAACCAAAAACTTAATACATCTCATGAAATAAAGTGGGAGGCCTTGGCAACAAAGGCTCAAGTCACCTTAAATTCATAACATAAATTTTATTTGTCCATATGAAGTGAGGAAAAGAAGGAAAACCACATGGGACAAAAACTTCCCTCAAGGATGGACATGGGGCTTAAACTTGCAAAAAATATCAGAAATCACCAGCCATCACTCACTCCAAGCAAAGATCTCAAGTGAGTGAAGGTATTCTCAGTGAAAGTCTTGGTGAATATGTCGACAGTTTGCTCGGTGGATGGGAAATACTGCAAGGGAATCACTCTGCCATGCACTAATCCCTAGATGTAGTGCATATGGATCTCAATATGCTCTGTTCTATGCCTATGAACTGGATCTTGATGGAAATTTGATTTTCCACCCAAATGTTGGTAGGAGAATCAATAGCAACACCAAATTCCTGAAGAATTCCTTGCAACCAAAGACACTGTGTGGCTGCATTCACTGTTTCCCTGTACTTGATCTCTGCTGAAGAAAGAGAAATGGTACACTATTTCTTTCCATACCAGAAAATAGGACCTTTAGAAATCATGAAAAAAAAACATGAATTTGATTTTCTGTCAGTGGGATCTCCATCCCAATCCGGATCAGAAAATCCAGCTAGTTGAAGTGAAGCACTAGCTGTATAGTGCACCCCAAAATTCTTTGTTCCCTAGACATATTGGAGGATTATTTTGGCCACATTAAAATAGAGCTCATGTGGCTGGTGCATTTACCTTTCTACAACACTTACAACATAATACATATCATATCTTGTATGTGTAAGGTACAACAAACTACCAACTAGCTTCATCTATAATGTACAATCTACCAAAAGAGAATTGCCACATTCACCTAGTTTAATGCCAGAAAGGAAAGGGAAATTGAATTCCTTACAATCAGCTATGTGAAACTTATTTAGAATGTATGAAGCATAATTTTTTTGACTCAACATGAAGCCTCTTTCAGATTTCTCAATTTCCAAACCCAAAAGTTGCCTTAGCAATCCTAGATCTGTCATGGCAAATTCACTATGTAGAGATGCCTTAATTGAACCAATTTGAGTGTTGCAGCTCCCTGTAATTAAGAGGCCATCTACATACAGTACAATAACCTTTAAAACACCATAATTTTTCTACAAATATACATTTGGATCAGGTTTTCATCTAATGAAACCAATTGAGAGCAAGAAATCATCCATTTTTGCATACCAAGATGGGGGCTTGCTTGAGTCCATATAGTGATTTATTCAACCTAAAAAAAAGTGAAGGATCCTCTTGGAAAACTTTATGTTTCTGCATGTATATCTCCTCTTGTATCTCACCATGTAATAATTCACTCTTGACATCCATATGGTGCACTTTCCAACCCTTACTAGCTGCAATTGCTAGAACTAGTTTTATTGAATCCATCTTTGCAACCGATGCAAAGGTTTCGGTGTAGTCCACACCATGGACTTGAGAGTAAAACTTAGAAGCTAATCTGGCTTTTTACTTCACATCTGAACCATCAGCAACAAATTTTTTTCAAAATATCCATTTGCATTGAACAAGCTTCCTCTTGGGAGGAAGGGGAACCAATTCCCATGTTTCATTCTCTTGGATAAAATGGAATTATTCTTCCATTTTTGTTTTCCATATTGGGTCATGAAAAGATTTATCATATGAATGTGGATCAGATACAATCAACATATAATAGTGCTGAACAAGTGCAATTTCACTTGCAAAGGAAGCATTGCTAAATTGAGATCTAGTCTTTCTAGGCTCTTGGGGATTGCCTCCCAATTCCCCTGCAACTTGATCCCACTTGGGACTTGATGGCGACTCATCTAAAGAAATGTCATATACAGACATATAATTATCAGAAATATTAGAAAATATAGATCATGAATCATCACTTACTTGATCAAGGTGTTGGGGAGAAGAGCATTCCATCGGTGCTGGCTCAAAATATGGTATTGGTTCCTCTTCGAATTGCACACTCCTCTCAATGAAATATTGAGTGTGGATGTGTCAAAGATTTTGTAGCCATTTGTATATTCACCATAACAAACCATGATTCATTCCTTTATTTTTGGCTGCAAGGCCTTCCTCTTTTTTGAATGAATTTGAGCCCATGCTCTTGATCCAAAATCCTGAAATTTTAGACATTTGGTTTATGGCCAAACCATGCCTCGTAGGGAGTTTTTCCTTTGACTGATTTGTGGAATGCTCTATTCTATATATGTGAAAAATAATTAATATCCTCATCCTGTATCTTGGGACTTATATCCCTTGCCTCAATCATGCATGTGGCCATCTCCTTGAGGGATCTATTTTTCCTCTCTGCCACACCATTTTGTTGTGGTGTGTAAGGAGTTGAATGTTACATTTGAATGCCATATTCCTCACAAACTTTCTTCATATTTTTGTTTAAATACTCCTTCCCATTATCAGTCCTAAGTATTTTTATCCTATTCCCACTTTGATTCTCTACTAAGGCCTTCCAAATCCTCAATTGCTCAAAAAATTCGGATTTCAATTTAAGGAAGTACACCCAGCAGAATCTCGAGTAGTCATCAATGAATGTGAGTATATACCTTGATCCAACATAGGAGAGAGTGGGTAGAGGAACAATAATATCTGAATGTACCAATACAATAGGTTGTGAGGCTCTCCTTTCCTACCCCTTCTCATAGTTGCACTATGGATGCGTCCTAACTACACACCCAATGCAAGCTCCATTTGATGATTTGATTTGAGGAATTCCTTCAACCATCTCATCTTTGTGCAGTTCTTGGATATACTTGTATTTCATGTTTCCAAACCTTTCATGCCATATCTTGGAAGTCTCATTGGCATGATATAGGAGCACTTGGTCATTGGAACTAGGGAGGGAATTCGAAAACTTGTACATCCTCTCTTGATGGTCTGTAAACCCAACTGCCACAACTTGGTTGGATGAGATTTCTGCAATCTCTACCAAGTCAGGAATGGATGCCACTTTATTTTCTTCTCATGTATGATTAATTTGATATAATGACAATAAATTTTCTTCCAATTATGGTACATAGAGCACATCACTGAAGTAACCATGCTCCAAATCAATCCTACCGATTCCCTTGGTTTGGATTTCACAGTCATCTCCCATTCGAACTATTGGGCCAAAATTTGAATGCATGGAGGAGAAGAGATCTCTAGTGTAAACCATGTGTCTAGAAGCCCTTGAATCAATGGTTAAGGTTGAGTAAGTATAATTACCTGCTACCAAGGAATGACATTTCTCGTTGTTGTCTAAACTGGATGTGTCATCTTTCTTCCTTGCGCCATCTGGGACAAGGATGTTGTTTTTCTCCAGTAGCTGCACCATCTGGTCAAATGGTTTTCTTCATGCATGAGCTCTCTAGATGCCATACCTTTTGGAAATAAGTGCATTTGGTTTTCTCTTTCCCTTTCTTGTCCTTCTCATTGGGAGGATTCGGACCCCCATCAATGAAATTGGGTTTTTTCTGATTTCCTCTTCTCTGGCTGCTTTGAATTCTTTGCCTCCTGCTTTCCCTTGGAGGCATTCGAAACACCCATGGCCAAAGATTGATCCTTATCCTTTATAGTGTCCATTTGGACTAGATTGTCTTTCTCTTGGGTGAGGGATTCCATGAAGTTGGCTAGTATTGGAATTTGCCAGTTTCGAAGTGTCAATTTTCTAGAATGAAAGGTGCTTACAAACACTGATAATTATGGCCCCAACTTTGAAAGGATGCACAGTATCAACTGATCCTCTTTCTTCTCAATCCCACATTGCTTTAGATGAAGCACTAGAGACTTGAAATTAGTGAAGAAATCCTTGATAGTTTCAAAATGTGTTGGGCTAAGGATTATGAACTCGTTCTCAAGTTGATGTCTTCTCAGTTCATCGGTTTTCCCAAAGAGTGATTCTAGTTTAACCCAGACTTCATTTGGGGTTGTTAAAATGTCTATATGAAATAAGATCACTCTTGAGATACTCAGGAATAAAAATCCATAGGCTTCATCAATTCTATTGATGTACTTGCCTTTCTCTACAACAGAGTTTGGCTCCACCTCTGTGCCCATGGTAACTCTATAGAGACCCTTGGATATCAATTTAATAACCGTTTCTTCCTTCAAATCAAAGAAATTGAAGGGGGTAAGCAATATGTGGGTTTCTTCCATTTCTTCCTATGTTAATGGTGAGAAATTTGTCGAAAGTACTGCAAAAAACACTCAAATTTATCTGGAATTTGTCTAAAAAATGCAGCTCAAACTCTCAATATTGATTTTTAACTCTCTAAAATCCACTCAGATATGATACCATGTGATAATTTTGATCTAATTCAAGATCTAGGAGTCTTAGAGAAACTCACAAATTGAATTTCATGCAAAACAAACAAAAAAACCATTAAAAGAGAACAATTTTACACATGCAATGTGAACTAAAATTATATATTATTTCATTTTATAACATGTGAATATGTTAGTAACATTTTTATATTACATCTGAAGTGGTTCGTGAGGCTTAGGAAGCCCAAAATGACTGTACATGTGAAATTGGCCAAATTGGCCTCAATCCCCCCTAGGTGGGCCAAACTTGCTCCAGCTCAGCCCAAATGGCCAAAAATGGATGTGTGGACATGGATGAAGTGACTTGGAGCAATCATGACTCCTTTAGATGCATGGGTGTGCGAAAAAGGGTGAGTGAGAGGCTCTAAGTGGCATTAAATGCTCCAAAACAGACCAAAATTGGACAAAATCCACCTCTGGTGCTCCTAGTCAACCACAATGTACACATTCAATTAATTAAAGTACACCAGAAATGATGAGGGTGCACATGTGTATTTTTTACTGAGCTGGAGCGCTCATGTAGGTGTGAAATCCCCAATTTAATTGGTTTTTATGCCCAATTAAGCTACCTAAGTCCAAACCATAGTATATTATTGCACAAATGTAATAAAATTGAATAGGGACTTAGACTAAGGTACTAAGGGGTTGTATTACTATTCTAACAATCTAGTTTGGATCTGCCTTATACTCATACATATTGTGCTAGCTCTTGTCAGTGTAAGGACAAGCTGTCACAATTCATACTTTGAGGGAGAGAAGGTTAAAGTGCTATGGGATTAGGTTAGATACATACAATAACGAATCCCAGTCATCAAGTGATAATATCTCATTAGGATAGAACCAATTATGCTCAACCAAAACCACACATAGGCACCATAAAATTCACAGATCCCTCTATAATACTTAACACCACTACGAACCTATCACCTAGGGTTTGACATAGTCATAGGTCAGCTAGGATAGGGCACCACAGTCCTGGTACATCAATCACATTTCAATAGAGAAAGGGACACAACCGTCACAGTCACGGAAGTCACATTCACACAATCACACAGTCACGGTTGAGTGTTTTCACCTTTCAACAATTTTTAGAATATGTTAAAATTATAGAAAGAAGTTGATTAGGATTCACCTTTGATGATTAATACATAGATTTTAGTGGCACATAATTCCTATGTTCTAACATTTCATTTGTTTTTATTGAGCAATTGTAGACACAATTATTAGTTGGATTATATGTTTCAACACCACTTAGTTTCCATATTATCATGTTACTACCATGTTATGTGATATTTATCTTGACAAACAAAACAAGGGATAGCTGTTTGATTGTAACATTCACAAAAATTCAAATTATGTTATTTATTTTGATTCTTAAAGAGTTATTTTTTCTTTAATTGATGATATTTTTGTTGGGTTCTTTCCATTGATTTTTCTTCCATTCCCACCACTTGTTAGGTGTGCATAAAATTGATGTATTTGGGCTTTGATTTGGCTTATACAAACATAAGAGAGTATTGAAATCATTATTGTTGCTGTAATGCTTGCAATCTTAATAAGGAACACAATTTGAGATATGTAATTGTAGTAGTAATAACACTTGAAACTTTATCATATGACAAAGATACCATTTTAAGGAATTGTGCATACACTCAGGAATTTCTCAATTAATAAATATCTATATTTATAGTATAATACAACTCTCTTAAATTTAATGATGAGCCTATTGTCCTCAATTCCCAACCCACAATTAGCCCAACTAGGCTAACTATCACACATAACCACTAAATTATTTACTAGTAATGTAGAAATGGACTCCATATTTTGTGACAACTTTTTCATCACATGAATTACAGTCATGGATCATAATTTACATGTTGCCTAATATTGTCACATGTTTTTCATTAATTTTCTAATAGTCACCAAAATTGGATTTTATTTTATTTGATAATAAAGGAAAAGGGTTAAGGAGCTTGTGCTTACTCACCACTTGACATTTTGACACCATACTTATGAGTCACCTCCATTACTTTCAATTTTTCACCTACTTCCATCTACCTAGAGAAAATATAAACAGACTTTAGGAGAGAGGAAAGGATTCCAGTTGTGGATGAGCCAATGTTTTTAATGATTTTTATAAACTTTAATTTTCTTTAAAGAAGGGTATTGGAGGATTGGAGGAGTGGGTATGGAGTAAGTGATGGTGGAGATATTGTGCACAATTTCGGTGGTGGTTTTTCTTCTCCCACAACAAAATTTGAACCCAAAGTCTGACGACATCTGATGAAATTGACAGTGTCATTGCATTTCACCTTTAAAATTACGAATTTTGATCAAATTTTGGTTAATTGATACAAAGAATTGTCGGATATCCGATGACCATCAAAACTCCAACGACTACCGTCGGTGATCCATCAGGATCGCATCGGATATCTGACAATGCCATGATAATGATAACTATGGTAATAACGTTGGATATCCAATGAATTTTAAATTTTAAAAACTATAAATTATAGTAACATTATGACATGTTTGCTATACAAGCGACGTGATGCAAAAATTATATTCTTCACATGGATTGTTTTCCGTAAAACAATACACAACTATTTCAATTGTTTTTGTGATTAAAAATAGTGAAGTGTGGAACTTGATTTTTTAAGATCGATAATAGTAATTCAAGCTCTTTATGATAAAATGTCAAATAGGAATATTCCTGATCTAGACGAACAAAATCGATAATTGCTTGCTAGATTGTGGGATGGACTGAAAATAAAGGGTGAGGGGAAATTTTATTGTCCATGTAGTCAATGCATGGGATTTAAAAGGAGAAGAATAAAGATCACAATAGCTAGAAAAAATTGTAGGGAACATGGACACACTGAGGGGGGACAGGAATATAGTCAATGTGTAAGTTTTGGATTATATATGTTTTTATATTGCTTGTTTTTGTAAATATGGGTGAAAACTCGAAGTTGAGTAACACTTCCATGAGAATCAGATGCCCAACCAACATAGCGGGAGTTATTCAGCTGAATAACTATATTTATTGGGCTGGATAATTAAGTTATTCAGCCAAATAAATAATCCTTTATTTGGCCGAATAAAATTTAACGAAAACCGTTTAATTTGACGGAACAGATTGCCGACCAATAATTTTTATTGACAATTCAATAATTGTTTGGCCGAATAGAATAACTATATTTATTCGGTCGAATAATTAAGTTATTCGGCCAAATATTTATAGTTTTTTGGATGAATAACTAATCCTTTATTCGGCCGAATAAAATTTAACGGCAACCATTTAATTTGACGGAACAAATTGCCAACTGGTAATTTTTATCGGCAATTCAATAATTATTCGGCCGAACAATTCTTCGGCTGAAAATTTTTTCGGTTGAATAATTTTTTACCATATAAGGTCAGCTGCAG
This sequence comes from Pseudotsuga menziesii, assembly GCA_001517045.1. Classification (NCBI taxonomy): domain Eukaryota; kingdom Viridiplantae; phylum Streptophyta; class Pinopsida; order Pinales; family Pinaceae; genus Pseudotsuga; species Pseudotsuga menziesii. The sequence continues at coordinate 178,918 of LPNX010528416.1, forward strand.
GCTCATTTTTGTTGTTTCACCTCAGGGATTTGTCATTGTGCCACCACCCGTCGCCTGACCCGTCTCATTTCACCACCCATCTCGCCACCTGTCTCATCCTTGTCTGCGTCACCTAGCCGTCTGACGTGTGCATCCGCCATCCTGTCACCCCCTATTGTGGAGGTTTGTTCGGTGGGAGGGCGTGGAGGTCTGTTCGTCGAGGTGTATGTGGTATTCTCATGGTGTGGTGTTGTTGTGCTTCTTCTTGGCTGTGAGGTAAGCCATCGAAATTAACTTTTATACTATTGTTATTAAGTTCTTGTTTAAACTGTTATGTGCTTGTTTCATATCATGTTAGTAAGGACATAATTGCAATGGTAGTAAGGACAGAGTTGAACAGCTTTGCCCATTTGGACAGAGTTGAACAACTCTCCCCATTTGGATAGAGTTGAACAGCTCTGCCCATTTGGGAAGAGTTCAACAGCTTTGCCAATTTGGACAGTTTTACTTATTTTAAATTATTTTAATTAAACAAAATTTAATATAAAACTTGAAATCTGTTAAAGTTTTTTCTGTTTCTATTTTTTTATTAGCTTATTCTTATTCTTATTCTTATTTATCTATGTACAAATGGACAGAGCTGATCTGCTCTATTCATTTGGACAGAGTTGATGGGCTGTGTCCATATGGACAGAGTTGAACAGCTCTGTCCAGATGGATAGAGCTGATCAACTCTGTCCATATGGACAGAGCTGATCAAGTCCCTATGTAAACAATTTATATGACAGTTGAAAACAATTTAAATGATAGTTGAACAGCTTTGTCCATTTGGACATAGTTGAACAGCTTTGCCCATTTTGGACAGCTCTACTTATTTTAAATGATTTTAATTAAACAAAATGCAATATAAAACTTTAAATCTGTTAATGTTTTTTTCGTTTCTATATTTTTTAATTAGCTTATTCTTATTCCCAATGTACATGAAATTATATAGAATATTTAGATAGCTCTATTTAAAAAAAGTCCATAAATTTTTAATTAGCTTATTTTTATTTTCTATGTACATGAAAGTTTATAGAATATTTAGAGAGCTCTGGTTATGTAGGCTTAAATAACTCCACCAGTATGTAGAATCTCTAAATGATATTTAAGACATTTAGACATTTAAGACTGTACAGGTTGCAGCTTTGTCCAAATGGACAGATCTGATCAGCTCTATACAAATAGACAGAGTTGATCTGCTTTGTCCATTTGGACAGAGTTGATGAGCTCTGTCAATATGGACAGAGTTGAACAGGTCTGTCCAAATGGACAGAGCTAAACCACTCTATCCAAATGGACAGAGCTGATCAAGTCCCTAAGTAAACAATTTATTTCTGTATGTTTTTTCATTGGTAGGGGATAGGGTTTCAAAACCTTTTCATTTTCCTTATCTAAGTTACAACTTCAGCTGTAGTGTAATAACTATATAGTTTTGATCTTAACCTCTACTATTTGCTTTAGTCCATACAACTACTAGCCGAAGTATAAGTCCCATGGCACTTTATGAGTATCTTAGTCCATGATGCATTGCATTAAGTAACATTGCCATTTCATGCTTTTCTGAAACATAGAGAGAAAAGGTTAGATAGATAAATGCAAGTTTAAAGAAATAATTGCTTTATCTTCTTATGGGGATGGAGACCAAAACAACCAGAAGTGTAATGTAAAATGATAGGGATAGGCTAGACTAATGGGAGGAATACATAGGTGTATGTGGTCAGTCCCTAGATGCTCACTTTAGTCCAAGTTGAAATCTATATGTCCTTGCGATTTGATGTGATAAATCCATGAAATCACAATAGCTGATTGATAGCGGTTAGTTGATTCACTGCCCTTACTTTTCATTGCTTTATACAACTAGAGGCACTAGGATATATAATTCATTGTAAACACTCCAGATTCTAGAAGAAGGGAAGTGGAAGTATTTAAAGACGAGAAACGAAGAGAAGGAAAGGAATAATCTAGAAATACTTTCTCCCTATGAGATTCAGGGATGAGCTAGCTGATTCACCTACGATTTAAGTTCAGTTGAAGAAATATAAGTTCTATCTATATTTAATAGTGATGCTCTCACTAACAAGTCTATAATGACTAGGTAGCTAGTAGGCAGCAGTAGTGTCTGTCTATTGAGTAGGTAAGTACTTGCACTTGCCGTAGACTATATTTTATACTTAGCAAAACATAGTTCATGCACATGTAGTTAAAGGACTATTAGATAATATTAGTGATATCTAGGTCCTTACTGAAATATTAGTTTTTATAGTTGTTAGGTCTTTGAAGTTGATTAATTAACATGTAGAAGGTTAGGCCCTTAGTGATTGAGGCATTATGGCTCTCGAACTTCAGGCCTGGATATTTAGGCCTGACACACTATCTCCTTGCATTTTCCACCTCTCGACTTGCAAAATTGTTTAATGGATCAACATGTTTGGATTCAAATTACTCTATGTTTCAATTTTTGGCCTCTGAACCAAAACAAGTTTATGGCATGTGTCGAGGTCAAAATGTTATACAACGTGCGTAGCAACCATCATATACTAGTGTATTTAGTGGATTTAGGGATCTTCCTTATCACGAAGAAGCCTCATCGTCTTTATATATGTTATTTCTCCATACCACCTTTGTTTTTCTATTTATATTACATTGAAAGCTTAATTTTAATAGTAGCTATATCTTTGAAGTTGATTAATTAACATGTAGAAATTGATATTTGTGTAAACTTGTAGATATCATATCCAATGGAAAGAGAGCTGCCTTTGAGATAGAAGCGTAGGAGGTCATCACATTCTTCGGGAGTTGGTGTCCAAAATAAAAATTGAAGATTATCGACTTCACCTCGAGACTCAAGCCTATTGTATAGTTCACATTCATCTGATCATCGACGTAGCGATAGTGGTAGAGATGATTCCCCCTTATTATCTATGGGTGAACATGGATCTCGACCTTCTGTAGAGTAGACAAGTGTGGAAGTAGAGCAAGGTTCGCAAGAGGCTCGTCATCCTACACAGGGTGGTGAAGGTCGAGCAAGGATGCAATATGTCTAGCTAGCTAAGGGTTGTACGTCCATTACGACCTATCCATCAGATTTACCGGACGATATTCCATGGGAAAGTGGGCTTCAACAAACAACTCTTGAAAGTTGTAGGGCTCACTATGACAAGCTGCAAAATGATCTTTCTAGTTTGGATCTCGCTCCAAAGAATAAACAAAGTATAGAGATGGTTTTTTTATCTTTACAAAAATTCATTGAGGTATATGAGGATCTTGGACCAACAACAGATGGTTTTTTTTGCTTTGATGCAAAGAAGAAAGGCAGAAGTGATGGGTCCAGATAAGTGAGCTGTTGTGAAGGAAAGGGTGACTAAATATCAGGCCAACTCAATGTTCAACTTCAAAGGGGGCCTAAAGCGGAAAGCATTAAAAGTGCAATATTTCAAGCACCCTGAACTTGCACATTTTTTATATGATCGATTTCTTACAGCCTATGGTCGGTTGCCATGGAACGATGAGGTTCCTAATTATTTTGTTAGGTTTTTTTATGCTGAGTTTTTTTTAGGAATGAAGCCAGACTATACTGATATTCACTCCGAGTTTTATGGAGTTGGAAAGGGGAGGATATACAATTGAAAAGGTGCCCTTAGAGATCCTAGTACTTTTCGACCTCCACCACCGATATCTCATCCACCTAGGATTGTGACTTACAAATCAGAGATGGAGCCCATATCACAAGTTGTGACAACTGCAAGGCATAATGTTGCCGAAGGTTTGACTTCGGGTTTTGTAGGAGTTGATGTTGGATTGAGTCGAGAGAGGGCTCGTGCCACTATTCGGCAAAATTTTGTTTAAAAAATAGATGATGAGTTAGATTGTATGGGTATTGAAGATCTAAAGGCCTATGCCAAGTTTTGTCGTAATATAGCTTCGGATAGAATATCTAATGACACGTCAAGCATAGGAGAGGTTTGTGTACTTCCAATCTATTATTTTTTTAATTCATTTTGAATTAAACTTTTGGTTACATTATATCTATGTGTGATAAATTATTTTTTGATGTATAGTAATAAATACGTTACATAAATGTTTATTGTTTTCAGTTTTCTCGATTGTTAAATGAACATAATTTTAGAGTCTCCACTAGTCAAAATGTTGGAAATGTAGAAGAGCATATTGGAGAGGTAAATTTAAAATTTACACATTTATATTTATGTTTGAAAGATATTTTTTTGTTTTAAAATTTAACTATGTATCTTATTGTTAATTTGACTTATTTATGCAGGTTTCATTAGATTCAAACTTTTTAGATGATTTTCCATCTATTGTGAGTTAATGTTTTAGTTTTTTTTTGTTTTTTAAGTTAATTGCTAAGCTTAATATTTTTTACTTTTACTATGAATTATTTATTAACAAAATTTAAATTTTAAGGGAAGAGAACATATTGAAATTGGAGGTGAAGATATAGGTTCTTTGATGGATGTGGATATTGGCACCGAGGTAATTTTGTTCATAATTGAATTGTTATTTGATATATATGTTTAAATAGTTTAAATAATGTTTTACATTTGTAAATTGGTTTTATATATGTTGAAGCTTGGGTCTCTTCGATCTTTTTGAGGCAATGGAAAGACTCCATTGGATGATAGTGTTGGAATTGTAAGTTTAATATTTTTTTTTATTTCGTTTAAAATAGTCTAAATAATTTGTAAGATTTATAAATTGTTTTTATATATGTTGTAGCTTGAGTCTACTCCACCTTTTAGAGGCAAAGAGAAGACTCTGTTGGATGATAGAGAATTGAAGGTAATTTTGTTGATAATTGAATTGTTCTTCGATATATTAGTTTAATGTTTTAATGTTTTGATTTTGGTTTAAAGTTCTTTAAATAATTTATGTTATTCATAATCTGTTTTTATACATGTTGCAGATTGTTACGAGTCCAAGGGAAGACCCTGGTCAAAGATAGTGGTGGACTTCTATTTAGAGAATTATTTATATTGTTTTTTTTTATGTAGATATATATGTTGTAGTTGACTTGGACATGGAGGAGCTTAATTTTTGGATTATATACATATACTTTGAACTCACATATACATGATTTTTGGATTATATACATGTACATTGAACTCACATGTACATGATTTTTTTTTGGATTATATAAATGTACATTGAATTCACATGTTCATGATTTTTTTTTGGATTATATAAGTGTGCATTGACCTTATATATATATTTTTGGGATTATATACATGTATATGTAAAGGTTAGGAATGTTAAGAAGTTTTGATAGGTGCAAATATATGAATGTATGTAATTTATTAAATTAATGTTTCTTGTTGAGAAGTTGAGAGTGATAGAAATGTTATGAAGTTTTTATAAGTGCATGACTATGGTTAGGAGTGAAAGTTTTGATAGGTGCAATATTAGGAGTGAATGTTTTGATAGGTGCAATGTTAGGAGTGAAAGGGAATGGGGGAATGCTAGGAGGAAATGGGGGAATGTTAGGAGTGAATGTTTTGATAGGTGCAATATTAGGAGTGAATGTTTTGAATAGTGAATGCTTTGATAAGTGCAATCTAATGTTAAGAATGAATATATGAGGAATGGATATGAAAATGTTAATGTTAGGAATGTTAGAAAGTTAATGTTAGGAATGTTAGGAAGTTAATGTTAGGAAGTTTTAATAAGTGCAATGTTAGGAGTGAATGTGGAAATAGGGGAATGTTAGGAGTGAATGCTTTGATATGTGTAATCTAATCTTAAGAATGAATATATGGGGAATGGATATGGAGATGTTAATGTTAGGAAAGTTATGAAGTTTTGATAGGTACAATGTTAAGGGTGAATGTGGGAATGGGGGAATGGGGGAATGTCAGGAGGGAATGGGGGAATGTTAGGAGTGAATGTGGAAATAGGGGAATGTTAGGAATCAATGCTTTGATAAGTGCAATCTAATGTTAAGAATGAATATAGTTGGAATGAATATGGAAATGTTAATGTTAGGAATGTTAGGAAGTTAATGTTAGGAATGTTAGGAATTTTTGATAGGTGTAGATATATGAATTTTTGAAATGAATGTTAGGAAATGTTAGGTGCAAATATATGAATTAATGTCAAGAAAGGTTAGGAATGTTAGGAAGTTTTGATAGGTGCAAATATATGAATGTAAGAATGAATATAGGGGAATGTTAATGTTAAGAATGAATATATGGGGAATGTCATGTTAGGAGTGAATGTGGGAGTTGGGCAATGTTAGGAGAGAATGTTTTGATAGGTGCAAATATATGAATGAATGTTAGGTAGTTTTAATATGTGTAAATATATGAATGAATGTTAGGAAATGTTTGAAATGTTAGGAAGTTTTGATAGGTGCAAATATATGAAAGTTATTTAATGTATGATTGTAGATGTAGTGTTGAGAACTTGAGAAAGTTAGGATTGTTAGAAAGTTTTGATAAAAATATTTTTTATTACTAAAGTAAAATTAGCAACTTGATTTTGAATTTTAATATTTTTTATACTAAGGTAACATTATCAATTTAATTATTATATTTATTTTATGTTTCTTACAAGAAAAGAAAAGGAGCACTACAAAAAAACAAACTACAAATAGCATTCCTATATAAACCCCGAGGATTTAAAGAAATGCGATGAAATGAATAATGAAAAACAAAAAGACAGACATGTAGAGTTACAGGGAGAATTAAAAAAGTTAAGGCTCTTCATGTTTGATGGAGAATTTGAGGAAGCGATAGAATCTTGGTTGTTAAATATGCTCCGTGGTGGAAGGAGGGTAAGAGTGTCAGTAGCATATGTAGTAAAGAGTTGAGTTGGAAATTTTTAAAAAAATTATTGAAAAAATGTATATGTCGGAATGATATTATGATGAGAAAGCTCAATAATTCAATGATTTGAGACTAATATTGTTAACCATGGAAGAATTTGTAACTGAGTTTGTAAATTTACAATGCTATGTACCATATCTAAGAGTTGAAAAAGCTAAAGTATACAGTTTTATCAGTGGTTTACCCCTAGTGTATAAGGAAAAGATTGTGTTTGAAATTCTTCAACAATGGATGAAGCAATTAGAAAGGCCTAGTTGTGCTACCATTTGTTTAAACAAATATCCTCACCTTTTGGAAAAGGAACAAGAGGTCATACTGATAAAAATTACAACAGGCAAGGTTCAACCGATAGCAATGGGGTAAAGAGTATCAAAACTTCCAGTGGAGGATGGAATAGTAACTTATAAGCACGTTGCAGGAAGCTTGTACTATGAATGACATAGCTAGGAATATCCCTATAGTTAATGTTTCTTTGGAATATCAGCAGGTGGACCATCAATTCACCATGTTGGAAGTAGAAGGTAAATTTTTGAACATACATGTTTCAATACTTATTGATTCAAGGTCTAGTTTAAGTTACATTGCGTCAAAAGTATTTGAAAAGTGTAAACTTAGTAAGGAAAAACAGCAAAATGCATGGTTGGTATAGCTGGTGACAAAGATAAAAATGAAAGTTACGGAGATAGTTAAAGATTTGTTATTAGGTTTTAATGACTTGGATACCTCAGTTAATTTAAATATACTTCTCCTAGGATCTTATGACATTTTGATAGGTATGGATTGGCTAGAATATCATAAAGATGTTATCGACTATTTGCATAAAATTTTTAGTAGTGTGGACGAGGAAGATAAGTATCATACAATGAATGAAATTTATAGACCTTTATCTACATGACAAATTTCAGCACTACAACATAAAAAGTGTATTAGGAAAGGGTGACAACTTTATGGCATCAAAATTAAAGAATTTGAGCCCGAAAAATAAAAAATGGAATTAGAACAATTTCCTATTTTAAAGGAATTTGAAGTTGTATTTTGTGATAAGATATCAGTATTACCACCTAAACGATATTTAGATTTTAACATAAATCTAATGTCATTTTCAACACTAGTATCATGATCTCCATATCATATGAGTATCCCAGAATTAGCGAAATGAACAATACAATTACACGAGTTGCTATAGACAAGGGATATATTAAGCCTAGTGTATCTCCTTGAAGAGTACCTGTTTTGTTCGTGGGTGTGCTAGTAATATGATAAATTGTAATGTATTATTATTATTTACTGTCGTGCATGGATAAATTATAGTTGATGAATAGATAACCAACCATTGATGGTAGATAACTAGAAGAACGTGAGCTAAAAAAAATTCGGCAGACGAAATTTTTTCTGGCTGACGATTTTTTTTTTCGTTTGTGTTGTAAATAACGGTTCCATAACGGAAAAACAGCATTCAACCGAATAATTGTTTGGTTGAAACATTGTTTGACCGAATAATTGTTCAACCGAATAACCTCTGAGACCTAAAACATGCACAATTTTCAGGTTTCTCCATTTTCGAAAGGTAAAATGGATGCCTTACACTACAAATCGACTGTTGGACTTGATACCATTAGTTTCGTCATTGAATATACTTTTAGTAGGTATAGATTTTGTTGTGTATAGGTGAGATTCTCTATTTTTATTTATTTTTGTTTCTAAACATGTGTCGAGTTTCGTTTCATCTCTTTCAACATGCCGTGAAATGAAAAATATATAAATTTAAAAATACACCACCTAGAAAATGGAAACAAATATGGTGCGCTTAATTGGAGTGTCTACTTCAAGAGGGTATTCGTAGTTTTTTAAATTTTAAAGTCAATTGCGAGAAAAGTGGCGCAACCAAACACATGTTGAAAATCGACAAGGTTTCCCCATTGATTGAATTCAAATAAATATTATAATTAGTGTATAGATTCGTTGGTTACAAATTTATAGTCATCGCAATAGTATATTGTGTGTAGATTGTCGTAACATATTTTGTTTTTGCAAAACACAAGTTTAACAATGATTTTAGTGGCGCAATCAAACATGTCTATTTTTTAGTCCTTTCATTTTATAAGGACACACTGTCAAACATTTTCCAAAATGACATATCAAATCTCAATAATAAAAATTAAAAAAATTATGAATAGAAAGCTAACATAATTCTCTAAAAGTTTTTTTTTTACATGAAAGTGAAATTCTAAACAAAAATATCACTTTTGTTTGCCCAAAGTTGAAAAACATGAAAAAATCAAATTTATTTTCTCATAAGACCCCCCAAAATAGACACCCATCTTCATGGATTCACCCATATATGTATTATTTAAATATTTTTTATATTAATTAATATCTATTGATGGGTTTGTGTAATTATAAAGGAAATATATCTTATGACATATCATCTGGAGGACGTGCTTTCAGAACAAGTACCAGAGGAACATGGAGCTATGAATAATGGAGAACAAGTTAATGGTCATATTGAAGAAGATGATCATACTGATAACATAGTTGAAGATGATGGTAGAAATACATTGATCCGTGATACATTTAATGTTAGAATGGATGACGATAATGATGACTTTGATGGTGTTCATGATTTACCTCTTCTTAAGAAGGCATACAAACCGTTTTATGAGGGCTCCAACACAAATCTTATCTCTGTTATATTGTTGATACTGAACTTGAAGGTTATGAATGGTATTTCAAACACATCAGTCACACAGATTTTAAGGCATATAATATATTCCATCACATATATATGATCGCGCTAAAGGTTATCACTGTTCGTCTAATAAAATTGTTGTTAATTTATAAGTCAAATTAATATGGAAGAAATGTGTTTTATTAATATTGTTTATATATTATATTAACTAGATTTTTATTTTAATTTGTTGTAGCTTTATAGATGAATTTTTGTTACCACCGCCAAATTTTTTACCTTGCACATATCGATATTTAACTGCCATCATGAAAGAAATTGGAATGCAGTATGAAGCAATTCATGCATGCCCCAATGACCATGTTATATACTATAATCAACATGAATTTGAAACTGAATGTCCATAATTTCATATCAGCAAATATCAAACATAACAAGTAAGAAAAAAGGTGCTTCACAAGGTTGTTCGTTATATTCCCAGTATTCCACATTTGCAACCACTGTTCAGGTGCAAAAACATAACACAATTTATGGATTACCATGCACAGAACAAAAGTGAAGATGACATTATTCGAATTCCTACAGATGGTTATATGCATTTAGAGATATGGAGGAAAAATGACATCACTCTAAAGAAGAACCTCATAATCTTAGGATTTCTTTGGCAACAAATGGTGTCAATCCATTTGAAGAGATGAGATATGTTTACTCGAGGTGGCCTATTTTTGTTATCAACAATAACATTCCTCCATGGTTGTCAATAAAGAGGGAGCACATAATGTTTTCAATGATTACTCCAGGTATGTGTCTATAATTGTTTTTTAATGTAGTGGCATCTCATTTGTCAAATTTTGTTGCATAATGTCATATATATGTTTTTTATTTCTCTCTTGTGCATGGTTTATATATCTAAATGGATGTAATAATGATATATTTTATATGTTCAAATCAATCAGGTAAGTACCAAGTTAAATATATGAATGTGTATATCGAACCTCTTATTGACGAGCTACTAATTTTTTGGAATGGCATCAATATGTATGGCGTTTCTAGACCAATACAACAAAGAGAATTTCAATTCCATGCAATGCTTGTATGGATAATACATGATGCCCCAGGATAACCCATGTTTTGCGATAATTTGTAGTTATAAGTTCCACTTTAATTGCATTTATTTTTATGAAATATTTAATATATTATGCATGCATGTTTTTTTAAATAATCCATTCATTTTATATATAATAATAATTGACATAGATAATCCATCTCTTTATGTAGGTCTTCAGACAAAGGGAAAATTTGCATGTCCAGTTTGTGGTCCTAACATCAAAATAATTGAAATTGTCAATGTACGTATGAATCATTGTATATGAAATGTTATGATATATTTTTATTGTGTGTTGTTTACTGTAATTGACATTGATTTTTGTAATTTCTTTATAAACTATGATTCATGATGTCCGTCGTGATCATGAAGGAATTAATGGGCTTCCACGAGGAATGGAAATTTATTCTAAACAATTCAGTAGGTTTCCCTACTATGAGCACCTATGAATTGCTCATATGTTTGATACAATGCATATCAGAAAGAATGTGGCCGAAATATTATGGTGATTATTGGATGGAAGGAGTAAGAAAGAAAAAAAATGTGAAAATTTGCAATGACATTCAAGAATCCAACAATGAAATGAAACACATCATTCAATTTCATAGAAACAGAGACCAAATTAGTATAAACTCACTTCTATAGATATTAATGGAGCAACAAAGTAATGTTGTAAAAGAAGTCATGCAAAAAATTAAATTTCCCACCGGGTTTTGTGCGAACATGAAGAATATCATAACAGAGAAAGGTGATTTTGCGGAGGTGAAAACACATGATTGGCATATCTTCATGAAGGTAATTATTATGGTATGCATATAATTATTTCTATATTAACAATATTCTAGTGCATATTGTTGGTATATTTTTTTATCTACCTTTTGTAGAAAAAATGAAATGTCTTGTATATTGTTACAGTATGTTCTACCTCTCTCTCTCTCTCTCTCTCTCTCTCTCTCTCTCTCTCTCTTAGACAATTTCGACAACAATGTCAAACAATTTATATATAATCTTGGGAAATACATGAGGTAAGTAGCGATTTTTTTTATGCACTTAGTGTTTGTTTAATTCATTGTAGAACTTATATTTTATTTTTGTGCACTAATTCATGTTATGTAATATAATGTTTTTTTTGTTAAATCTCGTGATTGGTTTGCATCACTTGTAGATGGTTGTCATCTAAATAAATCCATAAAGAATATATAAAGTATCAGAGGAGAAAAATTCCTTATCTCATGTGTGAAATGTAGAAGCATCTACCTTTTCTTTTTTCAATGCACAAGAAAACTACCTCATACACCAAGTTGAGGAGATTGAATTGTATGGACCCGTACACTCAAGGTCCATGTGGATGGTTGAGAGGCACTTAAATTTTTTGAAATATTTGGTTAGAAAACGAGCATGTCCTGAGGGTTCTATGATGGAGGGATATATGGTATACCAAAACATGATGTATATTAGTGAATATATTCCTAAATTAGCATCAAAGCTCAATTTAGGTCACATTTGTGATCCCAACTGAAATAAGATTTTCGAAGAAGAGTACTCGAAGGGGAAAGGTAGATGGAGGAAATTGAAAGGTAATCATTATCTAGTGGAGATTAATTAATATATTACATTTGAATGGTGTTTTTTTGTATATATCATACATATTCTATTTTTTAATATTCAATATGCATCAATTAAAAGTGCATACTTTGTTAAGTGAATATACATTTGTATTGAATTTTATTTTTATTTTTATCAAACAATTGGTTAAGAGTGGGATTCTCTTTAATTATACATTGAAAACAATCTTGACTGGATCAAGGTATTGATTGAACGATGTAAACAATATGGTAATGGAATATCATGCGAAGGTGTGGCTTCATTGGTTAAAGTCACACATCGCAATGGAGATATCAATATTACACAAAAGGAAATCGATTTAGCATATTGTTTAAAAGATAAGCATGTAATCATATTAATCAACCACACTATTCATTGTTTTTGCAAACATATTGATGGACACATTGATTTTTTCTCTGTAGGGAATAAACATGCACTTAATCATAAATGGATCATGATGTAATATTTATGTGTATGGATTATTGTAGGTAAAACACCATAAGGCTATGTGGTGCGATGGATGGAAATATCACATAAAAAAGTTGGATGAAACGAAGAAAACGTCAGATTGTGGGAGAGTCTACAGTCTTTGAGGAGACCAACGTTTCCTCTAGAAGTAACTGACATCTAGAACTATCAAAAAATTGATACTATGGGTATTTGGAATATATTCTTCAACGTGACTTTAACTCCTTCAAGGTAGTTTTGTTCGTTGTCAAATGGTACAGGTTATGATTGAATCAACATGATCCCGATAAAACTATTATTGAACATGTTAATGGATTTACCATGGTTAATACAAGGTTGTTTAATCCAGGAAAGGATCCCTATGTTCTTCCAAGCTAATGTGAACATGTATTTTAATATGAGGTTCCAGGAAGAGGGGGTTGGTCATTTGTTGAGAGGCACGATCCAAGGGGAAGGCCAGTAAAGTATAAGGAGAGGAAGGTAATGAAGAGGGTCTCGAAGAAGAAGAAGATGATGTTGAAGACAATCAACATGATTTAGATGATCATGTTCCAGAAGAAGATGTTGAAGAATTAGTTGAATCAGATGATGTATCATACAGTGTCCTTGAAGATGATATCGACGATGACATGATGATTGTAACTGACATTGATGACGATGATGACATGGCCAATCCTTACAATGTGGACTCTAGATTGGATGATACACATGATGACTCGGATGAAGAAGATGATAAAGTCCATTGAAGTGTATGAAGTATACATTAATATATCTACTCTATATACTTTTATTTAATATTGCGATAGAATTATTGAATTTTATTGGTACATATAAATTAACTATTTATTAGTGTTTTTTCCATTCTCCTTGTATGTTGACATATGCTATAATTAGAGACATTCCTTTTTAAGTATTACAAAAAACACAATTTTTTTTTACATAGATTTTTTCAGGTTATGGGGAATTGAGAGTGATGTGAGGGGTGGGGGGTATGGGGTGGGATGGAACAACCGAATCCGGTTGGTCCGTTAGTAGTTGAATTCGACTATCATTTTAAATAATGAAATATGAATAATATATTAGATGATGAATATTACAATTATGTCTTGGCCTTAAATATGGTTTGGACATTCATGATGAGGAGACACCTCCTTTCATTCTAACCTAACTATAAATTATTTAATCATAATCTTATTTTATGTTCATTACATTGCCACTCCCTTTAAGGGAGCTTTGTCCTCAAAACTTAGATTATTGTTTTTTCATTCTCGTTTTGTGTTGAAACAGTGTCATTACTTCATTTATGTTTTTTTAAGAACTTGTATTAGGTATGTGCTTGGTCTTTACGCAATAGTTTGTCATTTTCCTTTCATTTGTACCCCATTATGTTTATTATTGTTGTCCCATTTTCCATGTACATGAATAGGAGAAATATTTTTGTGACTGACTGTATCAAGCATTATTTTAGAGATTGCTTGTCCCACAATACTCATGATGTCATCACGTAATGTTTCCATTTTATTATCCTTACGATTTATCTCAAAAAGTGGCATTTTGTGAGGCTTCTCACACTCGAAGTCACCTGATAGTGTTACATTTAGGTTTCTCCAAGGTGGTAGAAGAGTTAAGGTAGAAGATGAATCTACGATATCTGATTCCTTTGCATATTGTAGGATCCATCTTTTGTCATTATATGGATCGTCCTTATTGTCAATGATACTAGCTTGACTCTCATTATGATCTTGGTTGAGCTTATCTTTATCAAATATATTATTGGCATTTTGGTCATCCCTACGATATTTAGTCTCCTTGTCTTGTTTATTGTCTTGATTAATTTTGTTACTCTCATTTTTGTTGACATAGTGGTCCAACATATCTGAGTTACTGATATGGTTTGTATTAGATCTTAGTTTTTGTAATATTTCCATTATAATGGTATTCTGGTTCTGTGTCATGATGCTCATGTTTTGTGCCATGGTGCTTATGTTCTGTGTCATCACACACATCTCGTCATCTAATTCTTTTCGTTTCTCATGCATGATGTCTACCCTGTCATCAAGTTTTCTTCCTAGTACTAGAACAACGTCTTCTTTGATTTCTTTCTTAAGTGCCTTGTTATTTTTCGTTTCTTCTCTGAATTTTTCTTGGTTGGAAACGAAGGCCTTGATGTCCTTCTCCAATTTCTCAAGTTTGTCTTTTAATTCCATCATAGCCTCGGTCCTTTTATGCAAATGTGTGTATTTGGAAGTTTATTTTAATTTATGGAGGAATAAAAGACAACTAATGTCTTTGAAATAATTAATGAATTAATAATTATTATTATAATTAATTTATGTGTTGAAATAAAATAATAAATATAAAAATAGTATATTTAAATATTTTATTAAAAGGTGGATTAATAAGTTTTAAAATATTATATAATAATATTAATATTATTATAATAATATTTGTTTTATTAATATTGTTTT